>VZTF01008311.1:744000-852899 GCA_013397755.1 Cnemophilus loriae | reverse complement strand
GTCCCCTGTTACCTGTTGGAACGCTGGAAGCCAAAGAGGAAGTTCCCACTGTCCAGCTCCTTAAATACTGTATCTTGCAGAGGGCGTACCTTAACTGTCATTGGCCCACGACACCCTGCCACTCCACAGGACCTGGCAGGGTGAAATTCATCTAGAAACCTGTCAACCCACGACAATATTATTGTATCTATTAACATTCAAATCAGGGTAGTGACGTGCAAGGTTCCTGCTGGGAATGGGCCTGATCTACCTGGTGGTCAGTGTCTCTAGCCGTGAGTGCAGCTGCTCTCGGGTCCATTCTGTCAATTTGGCAGTAGAGACATTTCATTACCTACAAACGCTCCCTGCCACTGTTGAATTTAATAATAGAGACACAGCCTCAAGTTTCGAACAAAGACAAGAAGAAAAGAGGTTTTCTGGTGGTTATAGATGTTCTCCATAGGAAGAAGCTCTACTGGTAGCAGGTAACTACTGATACTGTTAACCACCTGCAGCCCTGGTCCCCGATGTAGTCACTTGTGCAATTCAATTAACATTTCATTTGCCTACTTTCATCTAAGGGAGAGCATACAGAGATTTCAAATGGATTCTACTCCCCAGGAAATATTTTTATGACCAGTGAGAAGTTTCTGGGACTCAGTATAGGTTTCCATACATTTTTAGGCATTGTTAGTCATATATCCATAGGCAGAAACAGGAATGATCCCATGCTGGTACCCACTTTGGTGTGTATGAACACCTTTCCTCCAGAGTATGTGCATTTCCAGAGCTTCCAGGCTGGAAAACCTTGCTGGGTTTCCTCATACGCAGGCACCCTGCAACCTCTGTAAAGGTGCCAGGGACAGAGCACAACCCTGCATACCAGAGCCCTGTGGAGCCACAAGCACAACTGGGAATTTTTCTCTATTCCGAACCTCTGATCTTCTATAATTTTCAGCAGTTTATCAATTTCTCTGGATAAAGCTGCATCAAAGCACATCTTCATGTTAAGTCTGGCTGCAGGGAGAGACAGTAGAAGATGGCACTTCACTTCCATCTCAGTTCCCTAGGGCTGGCTGTAGCAAAAGAAAGAGAGAGGAAATGTCACAGTCTGCTTTGCTCCCAATGATGTCTCCTGTCTCTGTCAACATGCTACAGCCTGCCTTTATTGTTGTCTTGAACTCAGTCTGTCTCTGGATATTTTTCAGAAGGGCCAGAAGAGCTCAGCCTGTTCAATGACTTTCACAGTAACAGGCAGTTGCTTCCTTCCATCTAAAAGGGAAGGGAGAATGATGGCAATGACTAAAGGACGCAGCCAGGTATCACAGCCTTTTTGCAGAAGTTTCAATGATCTTTCCCAGCCCTGGTCCCTGAAAAAAATAAAAGGACAGTATTTGGCAACGCTGTGTATGCATACAAATGAATGTATCAAGTGTTTCCAGGTAACTCAGGAACCCAATGACTTTAAGACCAGCCATAATTTTCTCAGCAAATGCATGCATAAAAATGAGGGTTTATTTATGACAGAAGCTGGAGCCAGGAATCATAATTACACTGATGAACCTGAAAATTTTAGCTGATGCGGAAATCATTAGTGAAGTCCTGCATGAAAGCTTACACCCATGCAAGGGAAGTTTTTTTCTACATTCAAGTGTATACATAAATTTCTCTGTTTCTCTCTCTCTCACATTCATTTTCAGGAAGACAAGAAAATAATTAATAGGTAATTGCATTACCTAGGAAAGACATTCTACTGTTAGATACATTTATGGAAATGAGGAACAATTAATTTATCATGAGATTTATGCTAGTAATAAAAAATATTTATCTGCCTGGGAGGATTTGCATGAACTTTGATATCTGATTAATAGTAAGATTTGTTAACATTAAAATGAGAGCAAAATGTTCTGATTAGTTCCTACCACAGCAAACCTACAACAGATCAGCTGTTATGGGTGTGTGTATTCTGGATTTAGAGGAGATACCAGAGTCTGGCCCAAAAAAATATTTTAGGAAAGGAAAGGTCACTGTGCATTCTAATTTTATGCCCAGTGCAATGAATTATTGGCATGGACAGCAACCACTTAACCTTCTAGCTTTTATTTCTGGTCACAAACATTAATGGGTTTCTCTTAACCCCTGTGTGAGGAAGGTCAGTATTACCCCAGTTTTAAAAATGAGGAATTGTGCAGAGAAAAGCAAATGCAAGGATTTTTACGCCTCTGGACCTTAGTCAAGCTGCTAAGCTATAATTGACTTGGCTCCCGTGCCTCAGATCCAGGTTATACAGGTATGATCTACAGCTTATTCCTTTGCAGGAGGTCAGAGAGACCTGGAACGTGGGCTGTGTGGAGATGCTGGATCCAGTGTGAAGTAGGTGCTAAATTCATACAGGGGTGAGGACACTGAGGCCTTAAATCTCCCCCAGCTTTCTCTTTGCCTCCATCTCAGCTGGGTGCATTGTCCTTGGGAGTTGCTGTCCCAGCCCTGCTGTCTGTGCTCACCTGTGGTGCCTCCTCTGAATCAGCAGCACTGCACAGAAGCCTGGGGAAGGATGGATGGCCTTGTACACAGTGACAGAGAGCTGTGTTCCATTCTGCTCATCCAGATTTTGGGCAAGATCCCTAATTAGCTTTGATCACCTATGTAAAATGAAGTAGTGAATCTTGTACTCTTAATTAGGAGTTGCTCAGAAAAATGGGCTGTATTAAACACTTTGTTCAAAAAATCTGAACAATAATAGTAAAACTTTGGGACTGCTTTTGATCCCAAGTTTTCAATTTGGTACACAAAAAATGTAAAAAGATGTAAATCAGGGTTGCAATCTGAAGAAACTCCCCTGCCTTTGGATGGGATGCTTTAAAATACGCCTTTGTTTTAGACACCAGCTCACATACAAGACAGCATCCACCCTCCATTTCATTAGGTATAGAAACTGAATAACAAGGAAGCAAGAAATTAGCCTAGAATAAAAGATTTTGTGTGCTTGAGTACAATTTCTTGCAGTCAAAAATTTTATAGTCAAGAAATAAATATATTTAAGTTTATAGAAGATTGACCACATGACATCACTGAAGTTCTCTTATATCTTAGCCATTCCTATTTGAGGATTAATGTTGTGTGATGGAAGACCTCTGCCTCTGTCCTGAAGGCTGTGACAAGATGCTTACTACATTAATAGCATCAACAAAGAGAGCATACAGGTTACATGGAGGTAAATGCAGCTTTAATGCTTCCTACTCAGTAGAAACTTTTCCAGATGAACAGAATCTCACAAAATCCCTGCTTACAGATCTAGAAAACTGGCGCTGGCATCGGCAATTTTAAAGTCAGTAGGCATCATCTTTGAGCTTTTGTGGATTGAAAGAGTTCTCTTGTCCTTGGTGAAGGATTTGGGCATTTCTTCTTACTCTCTTGTCCATAAATTACAAATCCCATTTTGAAGACTGGCTCACACTTCTGCAGCTGAGCCAGCCCATCCTCAAAGCAGGACCTTTAGTCCTGCCCCTGTACTGACATCTGGACACTAACTTTAATGTTTTATCACACATCCCCTTCATTTACACAAGTTAACTCAAACAAATATGATCCTGGGATAGTTTCTTCAGGTAATTTTCCTTTGCAGGAAGATGTCAGCAGCAAGTCCCAGTGTAGATTTCTGCTCCAGACAACTCCATGAATAACCAGGATTGTTTGTAGAGATAGGAACTCACTCATAATCCAATGCCTTCCAGGCTTGTTTTCTCTTCTTGCAGGTACCTCCCTGCCATTTGCAATTGTGCTTCCCACCTCCCGGAAGAGCAGACAGCACAGATATGATCATGCCTTGGTGTCAGTGAATTTGAACATAGTGACCTAGTTCAGGCAAGAAGTTTCTTGAAATGGCTGAAAACAATTGCGCCAGAGAATTAAAGACCAGTCAGGCCAGCTTGAATTTCTAGAAAAATTATTAGAATTGACAATAAAGCTACTGGAAAGCACTTGGAATTTAAAACAATGCTGTGACTGTATAGATATGTTGCCGTTAGAGCACTATTTTAAATAAACTGCAGTCACACAGAGGTCAGTGTTAGCACTAAATATCTCTAGAGACTGCTTTGCAATCTGAAAATAAACCCTAGCTAAAACCCCAAATTCTCAGAGCAATTACCTTCATTTTAGCTTTTTCCAAATGTAAAACTCCTAACAAATGGAATTAATTCTAGAAATACTTATATGAAACATGTAAAGCTCAGAGGAAAACAACTCTTTCAAGTAGTAAAGTAGAAATAAGTGTAAGTTGCCAGGTTTTTTTTCAGGAGAGCAAAGATCTACACAAGAAATTCCATCAACTGAGAATTGTACTTCTTGCTCCCACCCATCACACACATGTTTTCAATGACTCCACATTTTTTATGTGATCATAAAATTGTGCAGAATTACTGGCAGTGCACATTTTAAGTTTCAGTATCTGAATGCACATTTCAGTGTAGCTGGGAACCTGCTTGTCATCCAGTTCTGCCATTTTACCAAAGCTGAAACAGATTTGTTTGAAGAATTCAGAATATGCATGGAAGTGGGTTAGGAAAAACTTCATTTTACTTCAGCCAAAAAAGGCAACACATGGCACTTTTTCTAGGAAGAAAAATACTGTTTTATTTCAGTTTTAGGTTTAAAGTTACTTGTGTGTCTTGGCAGAAAGACTCATCCGACAGGTAATGCTGTGAGGAAGGTCTGACATGTTCTAAATCCCCCTGTCTGCTGCCTCAGCGAAATGGGGGAATGTGTATTAAACCATAGGTTTGAAATTTATGTGATGACAAAGAAAGCCACAGAAAGCAAATGATTCATTGCACTATGATTGTCCATCAGAACAAACAGTACCGAACGCCTTGGAAATGAAAAGAATGTCTCCTGACATGTCAGAATACAAAGACAGCTCTCTGAATACTCACAGACCTGTACAATAGCAAATAAACAGGACCAGGTCTCAGGTTCAAAACTGGGCCATGATTATTCATCCATCCCCTTTAGTTATTAGCAAGCTCTCTAGGCTGTACTTCCTCAGGGTCAACCAGAAATGCCTGGAACAGTGTGAGAAACAGGATGTGCAAGGGACCATTCCCAGAAGACAGAGAGGTTATAGCCACCTCCTTTTTGTGGGAAAGGTTTGCCCCAGAAGAAGGTTGTAACTTGTTTTATTTATTAATCTAAGTGCCTCAACAACCAAGAGACTGAGTAAAGACTGGGACTGTCTTGGAAATATTTTTCAACCTCACAACACATGTACCTATAGTGGAGAAAGTAGGCTTTTTGCCTTATTATTTTCTCTGTCTTCTGTTTCATAATGAAGATGCTTTCAGGACAGTTTGAACTGGTGATTTAGATTGCTTCTTTCATTTACAACAGCTAAGGGTTCATAATGAAAAAGAATTACATTAGTTCTTTTTCTTTGTTATTTGATTCATCTGAGCCTAGCTCTGCAGATCACAGGAAAATACACTGTGACCCTTTATACCAGTCCTTTCTTAATTTCACAGTTTACTAATTTTCATAAATATCAGAAAGAACAAAATTATTAAGGAGTGCTCAGTAATTTTGGAAGTATCCATGCTGAAAATGCATAGATGATGATTATCATCAGCAACTTCTCCTGTAGGAGCTGTCACAGAGAGTCTTTATAAAATGTGTTGATGGAAGAAGCCTGTTCAATAGAAACCTGAAACTCACTGATAAATATTCAGATGCATTTTTCAGTGAAAAATTTCTGGGTTTTTTTAATCACCAGATTGTTTTGTTACCTTGAAAATATGAACAGTATTAACCAAGAAC
Source organism: Cnemophilus loriae (assembly GCA_013397755.1). Taxonomy (NCBI): domain Eukaryota; kingdom Metazoa; phylum Chordata; class Aves; order Passeriformes; family Corvidae; genus Cnemophilus; species Cnemophilus loriae. The sequence continues at coordinate 847,109 of VZTF01008311.1, read as the reverse complement.
ATGCCTGTTATATAAATGAAATTAAAGCCTGTCTTACAGTGTGACTCGATACAATTGATATGGAAAGATCAAGTGCAAAATGATTAGATGTAGGGAAGATGGAGCCAGGCTCTTCCTCAGAGGTACTCAGTGAAAGATGAGACAGTGGTCACAGACTGCACCTAGAGAAATTCCGAGTGCAATCAGGAAAAAAGTCAAAATTACCATGGTCAAACATTGGTATAATAGTTATCCTGAGAATCACTAGTTGTGGCATATCTCTCCTTGGTGATATTAAAAACTTGATTGGAGAAGCTCCAGGGAAAACTAATGTAATTTTGGAGTTGGAACTAGTCTGCATAGGGTATTAAATCCAATGAGCTCCTGAAATCCCTTCCAACAAATTTTTTCTGTGATTTGGATCCAAAAATCCAAAAATACACTAATTTCAAGCTGTGATTAGAACAAACTTTATAAAAAGTTAATATGACAATTCTCCATAAAGCAAATCAGTAATTATTATAGGAGTCTGAGAGCTCTACTTATACCTCCAATGTGCCACTAACTGTCCAGACACACCAAGGATGGTCTGTGCTCCAAACTCACAAGTTGTCACTCACTCAAGCTAATATAGTCACTTACAGAGTGATCTTTAATTGAATGTGGGGATATACCACATAAATGTCTTCATCTGAAATGTCTCCAAGTAACCTTAGATTTTATAGCGTTAGCAGAGCTGATTGCTGAAACTAAAAGAGTTTAGAGGGGGACTCTTCTCATTCTATGGTAGAAACCTTATTTTTTTCTAGTGAATCATTCTAAACTTCACTGACTGCAGTGACCAGAGTGCTGCCTGACTATTCTGTGAGGTTCGATGACGAATATGTTCTAAGTACATAATGTTGAGATGAATCTTGTCCAAAGAACTATATAAAAGAGATTAACATCATTGTGACTAACTTCTATAGTAAAAATAGGAAAAATAGCACTTAAGGTGGTGATGTGGCTCTCTCAGATCATATGCAAATCATGTGAGAATGTGACTCAAGATTTTCAACATTGAGTTAACCATGCCCTCCCATATATTGCACAGTTGAATAATACCACAAGGAGAGACAAGCTTTTATTAAATGTCATCCATTGCTTATTATGCTAATTAAAGATCTGGAAGATTGTGCAGGACTTGGCTATGATTTAGAAGCAGACTGTGTTCATACACAGTAGGCTGATAAAACTGGCAGTCAGGAGCATTAATGTATATATAACTTGCTAGAGAAATCTGTGGTTTTGGAGATTTTAAGGAGGTATATGAAAACATAAACTTCTGTTTAGTTTTAAAATACTATTTTAGTATGAAAATTGTAGAAGGAAAAATTTGTAGGAAAAAAAAAACACATTAAAATTTAAAGTTCGAGAAAACCTATTCCTGAAATCCTTGCTACTCAGCGTCTCTATTCACTGTGTTAAAATAAAGTTTATGTGTGATGTAGGTGTCAAACCACCCTGCACTGGAATGAGTAGGGAATACATGGAATAGTCCACTGCCACACACCAGCTTCGGCAAAAATATCTTTTGAGTCACAGATTCTTCCAGGTTCAGCAATATTTACCTGGGTGTTACCCAGCCCCTGACCTGGGCAAGTCACAGTGCCTGAAGCTCTAAGATTAGCATCCACTTTGTTCCCAAGCTTCTTTATAAATGATATTTAAAATGTATGGCTTGTTCTGCTTTCCCTTACTACTCTATAGATGTCAGGGTCTTTGATCAACTGCACTGGCATGAGCAGGATTTACTTGTATTATAATATTAATGAGTCTTTACTTATATTGAAGCAACACAGCAGCCGCACTAAAAATCTCACAGTTTCAACATACATTAACTAATACTGAGGTTTCAAGGCTTCTTAGAGAGCAGATCCAATCCTTGGGATTCAAACTTGACAACCTGTTTAAATCAAGCTCTCAATCTGGCATACAAACAGATAAGCTTTCTTTTTGGCCTGCCCTGGAGAGGAGAGTCTGGTTCTTTATCCATATGAATAACACAAGCTGGGTTTGGGTCTTAAATCAATGCAAATTCCTTGGCAGGTTGTATCTAGGTCTGCATTTCTCATCATAACTTCTATCTAGAAATACAAGGAAGGAAAATGAAAGCTACAAGAATCCAGATGAAACCAGATGAAAAGTACTGCCTATTAAACTTCTGCTCCACTTTTTTCTGCTGGTCTCTGTGGTGGGTTCACCTTGGCTGAGTGACAGGTGCCTACCAAACCTCTCTATCACTCCCCCTCCAATATAACAAAAGGCTCATGAGCTGAGACAAGGAAGGTCACTCACCCGTACCATCACGGGCAAAACAGACTTTACTTGGAGAAATTGGAGATCTGAGAAACCAGCTTTCTCAGGGGACAAAGGAAACATTAAATACATTTTGTACAGATTGGTACATAAGGACACACAGGGTTATTTTACTTCCATTGAGTTGCCAACAACAAAAATTGCCTCTCTTCATCGTGGGATCCTTTGCAGATAGAAGATTAACTTGAGATCTGCCTAAAGAGAGGAGCAAGAGCTACTATAGTGACAAGCCGAAGAGGGAAGTATGAGAAAAATGAGAGCTTGGGAGTTTATCCAATTCACATGTCCTGCAATGTATGGAGCACTGCTGTTGTTATAAAGAGAAACTATTACATCCCAGGTGTTATGAAACTCCAAGGTGATAGAATCTGAATATCCAGGTCTTGAAGATGTCCCCCAAAGCCCAGAAGTTTAAGTGCTCCTTCATTTGATTTGTTGAATAATTTTGTAAGATGGTGCTGTCACTAATAATCAAGGAAATCACATAAGTAGGGATATAATCACAGAACTCTAAATCCTTCTTGGGTATATCAGAGGTAATGGAAAGATAATTCACAAAGATTAGAAACAGATGAAAGTGAAGCTTGGAACTGATTGGAGGATGTTCTTTTCCCCTCATGTCTGTTAATCTCCATCTCAAAGATAATGAAAAACTTCACTTATATAGCCAAAAACTTCAGAATTTTTGTACTTGACCAAAAGAGAATATTCTGCAAAACCTAGATGTTTTCCTTGCATACGAATCATTAAGTTTTGTAAAAATTTTTAATGTAAATAAATAAATAAAAAAAGATCCAAAACATGAAATGCTGTCTTTAAGTGAAGAGTATCACTTGAAGAAGCTAAAGACATGAAAAGGTTGGTCAGTAGCTAAGAGTACATTACCTGAATTGACACACCTGGTCTGCTCTTTGCTGAGAAAATCTGTACAAGGTTACATTGATCTACACAAACTGTCCCAAACTACCAAAAATGTGCAAGCAGAAGTATTACCACAATGGTTTCTGTCCATAATCTGAAGCAAAGACATTGAAGTTTCTTTAGAGGGAAAAAAAGTCTTTGAAAACCAAAAATGGATGGGAAAATAAATTCAGAAGGAATTAGGAGATCAATTCTTTGTATGATCCTGGTGGGAATGAATAATGAGGAACTGGCAATAAGTATGTGTAGTGAAGAAAGAAGAATTATGCACAGTGAGGCAAGAAAGGCATATATGGCATCGATGTGAATCAATTAGAAAACTGTCAGGGGAATCTTCCTGACAGCCAGACCTATTCATCTGTTACCGAGCTCCCAAATAAAGCTCTGCTTCTGGAGTCTATCTCAATTGTGATAGACATTCCTTGGGAATGTTCATCTCTTGCATGGAAGGGAAGGTCATCTTAAGTAATGCTTTTTCCTAGTTCATTGACGCACACTGGTCAAAACCGTTGTGATGTTTAAGCCTAAGTCATGAGAGCAGCACTTTAGGCCCGTTTTACCATCCTAGGACTGTGCAACCAAAAGTTATTTCAGCTCAACCAACTTAGTCCACCAAACTGATTAGAGGGATGGAGCACCTCTCTTACAATGAAAGGCTGAGAGAACTGGGATTCTTCAGTCTGGAAAACAGAAGGCTTAGGGGTGGCCTAATAGCGGCCTTTCAGTATCTGAAGGGAGCCTACAAGAAAGATGGAGAGGAATTTTTTACATGAGCATGAAGTGACAGGCACAAGGGGCAGCAGCTTCAAACTTAGTGAGGAGAGGTTTAGATTCGATATTAGGAAGAAATTCTTTCCTGTGAGAGTGGTGAGGCACAGGAACATTTTGCCCAGAGAAACTGTGGCTGCCCCATCCCTGGAAGTGTTCAAGGCCAGGCTGGATGGGGCTTTGAGAAACCTGGTCTGGTGGAAGATGTCCGTGTCCATGGCAGGAGGTTGGAACTAAATGGTCTTTACGTTCTCTTCCAACCCAAGCCATTCTATGATTCTGTGGTTCTACGATTCTATGGTTCTACGATTCTATGGTTCTATATTCTATAACTTTGGATGTAGAATGGGTGATTTATATATTAAACTGGACAGTTACATTTAACCTGAGTGAAGACCGTACTCTTGTTGAGCAACTCTGTTTTAAAGCGTCACAATTTAAGAGAGAATGAAAACAATAATCCTTACAGTGCTTTACTCTCTGCTCCGTGACAATCGCAAATTAAGCAGCTAGAACCCTACAGCAAATGTATTTAAATCAACTGAAACAGCAAAGAATAACCTCATAGGCTTCAGCTCAGTCCTGGAAGACTCCTACTGCCTCATAAGGGACCATAGCCAACACTCAGCTTGAAGGTTGCCTTTGTTTTGCCTCCTGGCTCAGAACTGTCTCAGGCAGCTCTGTTCTTTTTGTGAGCAAATGTCTAACTGTACTTTCTCTCTATAAAAAATGAGGATAATTTATCATTATCTCACTAAGGCTTTGAAAGGCTCAGTGCCCAATATTGTCTCTGACTGAAAGCTCATGAATTCAGAAGATTGATGTTGGCACAATCGTGTATCTTCCCTTTTAAGTCAAATATTTTCCCATAAATATTTTGAAGAGTGTCAAGCCTAACTAGATTTTAGAAATTAAACTAAAGGGTGAAACATTTAGAAAATGTCTATTTTAACAATTTTGATTGCCATATTTTAATCATGACATTTCAAAGTTTCTGAAATGAAACTTGTTAAATTTTGCTATATATATTTGGGTTAAGATCAGAAAGAAATACCGGATAGCTGCACTGAAATACTCCATAATTATGGGAAAGTGGAAAAACACCAAAGCTGAAAACCCCAGACCCAAAAAACCAACAACTGAACTTGTATTTCAGATAGAAAGACACATTATTTGATTTTCATCTCAGAGGAATTGTTGGACCTCCTAATTCCTTCACAGGCTTTAAAATTAAGACATCTTAGTTTCCAAGACAGAAAGGCTTCCTTATGTAAATTCCTGGAAAGGCGCACAAAAGGCGCTATGTCTGAGGCTCATCCATTCAATATATTTGCTTTCTCCAATTTAGTTTGTGGTTGTTTCTATCAGAGAATGCCACACTGACATCCAGAAGTGCACACACTTTCCCATTGCTCACTAAACCTGGAAGTGGCATTATTGCTTCTTCCTGCTCCTGTAAAGGCTTCTGCCTTGGTAGAAGTCGGATACAGATATTTAGGTAATCCTTGTCTTTCCCAACTGTAACCCACTGCCATCCAACCTTGCTCACAGTGCTTGGACTTTCTTTGTTCTCTGGGACTAGGAAAGGGAGAAAGCAAATGAGGAAGGATTACACATCAGTAGTGAGCAAATCACTAGTGCACCTTGAAAAGCACAGCTCATGAGTTTGAGGAGTTCTGGGGGAAATCTTGCCAGAAGTCATTCAGAAACCAAAAGAGAGAACAAATTGCTTCAAAGCCCATAACTTACCCTGCTGGACCACTCAGCTCTTCCTCAATCTCATTCGCTTCCCACCATGCACCATCTTGAAACAGTCTTGGATAACAGGTGCATAAAAAACAGCTGAGTTCTTCTGGGGGGGTGCCTATGGGCACAGAGGAGCTGCAGATGTGCTATTCTCCTGTGCCAACACCATGTGCTGAACATGACCAGTCACAGCATAGGACTTCCTAAAACCTTACACAAATTGCCGCTGTCTACAGCCTTCCAGTCCTGAGATGGGCCAGGAACCACCCAGTCCTTGTGCACCCTTGTTTTTTGGCAAGAATAGAGCGATCCCCAGAACACAATAAGTGTCAAATAACCCCATGGGCTAAACAAGTCACCATCACACCTCCAGATCTACAGAGAGCATTGCTGCAGATGGGATGATAAAAAGATCTGAGACGTGTCTGCCCCAACACACTGGCAGAATGGGTTAGCAGAAATATGGCGTGTCTCTTGGACAGAATATTCAGTAAATTTTCTTTCTTGTCAACAAAATCTCATCATCTTCACCAAGAAAAATTCCAGTCAATTGATCAAGGAGGTACTGTATGAAAGGTTAGTTAAGTATTGGACAATTGGTCTTTGAATAGTGTTGCTCTGCATAAAGAGAAAATGGACATGACTGTTTCCTTGGTGAACAGAGGAGGAAGACTGGCTCTTCTCAGCTTAGGTGAGAGTTTTCTAGCTTTTTGTTTTAAAAAACCAGCTTGAGTTAAAGACGGTGTTATTATACTGGCAATTTTACAGTCCCACTTTAAATTTCTAAGGGGTCTGTAAATTGCATTCATGGTGTTTTCAAACCAGCTGCTGGCTGTGTTGGTTGACTATCCAAGTTATTAATTAATGATTTGGCACACTGTTAATCACTGTGCACTTGCAATGCCAGCTTTGGCAAGAGATTTTGCTTCCTTAAGGAATTTCTTATTCTGCAAATCAGAGTTTTATACCAACCAAACACCATCTATCAAGACTAAAGTCTGCCTTACACAGCATGAATTATATTATTACATTCATTTCCAGCAATAAGTCTCTTGAATGTCTTGGTTGTTTTTTACCATATACTCAGTTTAGGAAAGCAAAGCAATTCTTCAGAATGAGTTTTCAATTTGTACGCTTGAATAGTTTAAATTCCATTCCAGCAATACATAATGCGTTGCTACCATGTTCTGTATCTAATTCAGGCTGCTTGGATATTAAGACAGTAGCCACTTGTGTATTGTCATCAGTACTTAGCAGACTGGGGACAATCTCGGAATGAAAATCACTCGCAGCAGGTTCTGCATTTGGTAAAGTTAAGGCCGACATCAAGACAACCCCAGGAACAGTGGAAAATAAATTACTGTGTATTTTGTTTAGTATGTTCTAGAGAAAATGAAAGCTTTTTTAGTGTTTTCAGCCTGACCAGTGTTGACACAGCCCACTGCATGTGAGAAATGTCATGCTAACTGTATTGCAGTTACTACCACAGCTACAGGTCTTGTTAGAGATTAATTTAGGATTTGAAGGAATAGATGAATTTATGTGCAGCCCCAATACATTTTCATTATGTTAACTCCTGATGCAAAATTAAATGAAAGGCTTCCAGCACTGCAGCGTGGATCGCACGCTTTACAAATGGAGTGGCAATGTAAAGCCACCCCAAATACACCCATCTCCTGCGGAGCTGAGACTGAAGGGGTCATGCAACATGCACACACTCCTGACCTGGAGTCACGGGCCTCTGAAAGTATCATCTTTCAGAGAACAAAAAATGAGATTGTTTGCCACTTACAGTAATTGTCAACAGACAAATTATTGATCCTTGTACTGAGAAAAAATTCAATACAAGTCACCCTGCTACTTAAATTCGTATTGATTTGTCAATTCTATGCACTGTCTATACTCTTTTTTTTTTTTGCCATAATATTCCTAGGCAGCTGGCAAAATACATTTTAGGGATAGCTTGTTGAAACAGAGGAAGCCTGAACATTCTTTCAAATGCAAAATGAAGCATTTTGAAATGAATTTATTTTAAACTGAAATTAAAAATAAATGAGAAAAAAAACGCCCAGGTTTTCTATGGTGCAAAGAAAAAATACATGCCAAAAAATCTTTTTTTTCAAACTGATATCCTTGTTCAATATCAATTTCAAAAAAAGTTTGGACTTTTTCACACATTCTTCAACATTTTTTTTGTTTGGTTTTATTTTAGGGGGAGGGTGTTTTGGGTGGTTTTTTTTTTTTTGTTTCAGAACAAAATATCAACCAAACCCCCCTGCATTATTGCAGTGATTACTACGATCATACCTTCTGGATGCATTTCAGAACACAGAAATGACAATGTCATTCAGTCTGTGTGTTATAACTGGTAGAAGAAGCAAGAAAAGTTCTTCCTTCTTTCTGAGGACCTTTGGATTTTATGCTAGGTTCAGGGTTGATGACAACATTTTACAATGATGACAGGGCTCTGGACCTGCCTACGACACACCTGGTTCTTAGACTCTTCTGTTCAAAGCCTGCTTCTCAAAGAGTGGTGGAAGAAGATGTAGTGAAGGGGTGGAGGAGTCCCCTTTCTAGTGGAATTGTAGTGGAGGTAGATTGTTAGTGCCATTTCCTGGCAATTTCTGAGCAGTCTCTCTGTGTGCAGGTACAAGGTTTTATAAAACCTGTTTTACAGATGAATTTATGTATTTTGGATAAGTCAGAACTTGAACAGCTTTCAAGTATGCCGGGAAAATATTTCATCTTTTTAATTTTTACTAAATAGTGATATTTCATAGGTTACAGTGAAAGAAGAGCAGAATTGGAGAAATAGACCTGGATATCCAGTTATTGCTGTTTTGCCTGTGCCACGGGCTTCACATAAATTTAACCAAACATTATTGCTTCTATCTGAAAAATCTTGCAAAGACCTGAGAAGACTTAAGAAGGAGCTACTTGTACAACCCAAGATAGCTGCAGAATTTCTGATGATTTGGGTTTACATTGAGAACAGGCCAATTTGAAAGCCCCACTGGACCCTCTGGCATTGAGGGCACTCTTCATGGGTAAGTTTCTATATTCCTGCCAGCTGGCTGACGAGGAGCCTCAGGCTCCTCTCACCAGCCCTTTGAGTGTCAAGCTGCTCAGCTCCCCAGAGCACCCTATGGACTAAGGACAAGAAGTTGGTAATTGAGGGAGGGGAGCAATATCTTTGAGTTGCCCATAAAAGTGGTCATTGCAAAAGTTCCATGCTACAGAAAATTCTCTGATTTTTCCTTCCCATTCTCAAGCAAGGTCATGCCTGTCACTAAGCCAGCCGACACAGATAGAACACACAAACAAACAAAAGTCAAATGCCAAAATCAGATCTGTTTGGGGGCATGAATATTGGTCTAATGAAGGTTACTCCCCCTCCTACTAAACTTTTCTTATTCACATTCGTAAACCTTCCCTTCACCACTTCTGTTTCCAGGCTTGTGCAGAGTGGAAACAAAACTAAATGAGAATGTACAGCAGTGCATGACTCAGGAATCAGGTTCATGAACATCATCTGTTATCAGCATGGGGATTTTTTCAGAGAAAAGTATTTTTCCTCCACTAACAATAAATGAATTCCTAATGCAAACAAATTACATAGCCTCCTCAAAAATTCTTGCAAAATGACAATTTCTGCAACACTGAAGTATCATCAGGTAACTGAAAACTCAGCTCCACAATCTGCAAAGGTAATAACATTTTATATGCACCAGTCATTGCTACTTGCAGCTGAAGTTTCATGGGGAAATGAAATTTCTTTTGTGATGTAGCCACAAACTTAATTTTCGAGAAACATCTAAGATAACCACACGTGACCTTGCTAGTATACTACCTCACAGTGCTAATTAATAGCTATTACTTGGGAGATCATTTTAGTGGAAAATAAATCAAATCAAGTATAGACCAAATTTTCCAAGGGATGCGTGTTCAGGTATCTGTTTGTACCTCCACTAAACTTGTCTACTCTCTTTACATATCTTCATCATTTTCTTTTAATGAAGGCTATTAAACAGAGATATAATTGAGCCAGTGGCAGGAAGAAAACTGCCCTTTAACAATTTTAATAGCTTCTGAGCAAACCCACACAGTGATAACCAGCCACCTGGACACTCCAGGGCTTTATAGATAGCTATGGTAATGATATTCCAATAGCACACATCGCCTGAGACACTCCTGGATCCTGTGCTAACTGATGCGTAGGCATGAGCTTTTAAAGCTCTAGCTTAGCAGAGTGCTTGAAAGCATTCTTAGTCTTAAGCAGTAAATTTATTAAAGCTGCTCAAATGTTTAAATTGGACTGATAGCTGTCATGATAAGTCATGAACTGATGTACTATAGTTAAATGAGGGTTTGAGCCCTAAGCCTCCAGAAAACATGCACAGACCATGGGAAGTTGAGGGGTTTCCTCCATCTATTCTATCTGTACTATTCAAGTGAGTACTCCAATGAGAGTGCCTATAGTGTCCTTAGGAAACAGGACTCTGATGGACTGAGGTTCCAGGAGTGTCCTGGAAAGGCCATAATTGCTTCCCTGGAGCTCTTTCCTCTTGCTAACATAGCCCAGATTATGGTTGCGCTCTGTGACTCAAGGACACATTATTCACTAATATTCATCCTGTCATCCACTGGGACCCCAAGGTCCTTTTCTCTTGCTCAGCCAGTCTGTGCAGGGCTTTGCCTTTTTCCTCATTGAGCTTCTTGAGGTTCCTACTTCCAAGCTCATTTCTTCAGCTTGCAGACCCACAGGAATCTACCTTTCACCATGTCATCCGTTCTCCCTAGTTTGGTTTCAACTACACACATGTAAAGGGTATATTCTGTTTGTCACCCACGAAAACGTTGAAAATGCTGATTGGTTTTGGTTCCAGAACTGGACACTGATCCTATAGAAGCACCGAAGTTCTAAACTCTCTACTCTAGCCCAGATGGGTGTAGTGAGGACCTTTTCAACAGAGCTTGGAGTGGTCTCATGTACCACATCCTGGGAGCTGTGCACCTACCAAAGACAAATACATGAACTCATCTCTGCTAAACTCAGATTTATGCCACCTAACCTTGCCTGCTTGAAATCAGAGCTATTATCACCATGCCTAAGTTCAGCAGCAGCAGTTGACATTACAGACACCTGATTTAACAGTCTAGAATTCTACTGCTGTCAGATGGACCCAGTCAGCAGAGCTGGTGGAGCTCAGGCTGCTCCTAAGCATGAGACTGGATGCACTCAGGCATAAACCAAATGCCAACAGCTCTGTTCACTGGGTCTTCTCCGGTGCTGCAGAGAAGACCAGGATAACATGCTGGATGCAGGTTATGAGTAGTCAGACCATCTCCAGCCCCAGAAGCCAGACCAGGGTTGCTATTAATGCTCCCTCCCTACTTAGTCAAGAGGCATAGGCTCCTCTCTGGGACAGTGCTTTAACTGTCTGTGATACACGTGCCTGTGCATCTTCCTCTCCCTCTGCTGACTACACACTTGGTTTTTTGGATATATAGTCAAAAATGATGAAACCTGCTCATTCTTCCAGTATGACAAATGGGAAAGGCAGTCCTGATTCCTTGTCAGATCTTTATAAAAGTAACGGAGGGGATTTATTTCTGGAAGCACCTGCCTAGAGTTAATTTTCACATATACATCTGCATTTCTGAGGTGCTAATAAGTTGCCCTCGATGTAATTTAGCGAAGCCTGGCACACATCCTCCCTCTCCTGAACATGTCTTACTCTCTTTATTCAGGGCTCTTTACCTGTAATGACATGCTCTGCTGAGTATTTAAAACATTCAGCTTAATAGAGCCATGTTTATGCTCAGTAGATTGTGAGAGGGAAAGCTGCTTCTTCGACAGCAAGTATAATTTGCCCAATTTTACCCTCTTGATAGAGAAGCCCAGCAATTTCAGCTAGGAAAATCCTAAGAATAAAAACTCTATCTCATGTTAGAGATAACAGCATGGCAAATAGCTATAGTGTTTTAGGATTCTTCATTCCCTGTTGTTTTTGCACTCCTTTCCAATCATTAAGATAACTGAAAGGGTTGCTATGATTTTTTTAAAAATTATTTTATTTTATTAGGCAATTTACAAACATGTTGTTCGAAGTAGAAAGAAAACGACCAGGGAGCAGCTGGCCATTTCTTGCTATCTGCATGAGCTAGGTGAAAACACAAATAACCAGACTCCCTCACCATGTGTCAGGCACCAGGTTTCATTTGACTGTAATTGCTCCCCCGATTGCCATGCAGAGAGCCTCGGAAGCAATCTCAGCTTTGCAAAACCGTCATCTTCTCCTGCAGTTTGCAGAGGTGAAATAAGGATGCAGAACTATCTCTGTTGCTCCAGATTCCAAAACTTTTTCTGTTCCTCTAGCCAACAAAAGTCCAACTTTACTTTGGTCTTAGCTGAGAGATATTTTACTATTCCTAGTAAAAGCAAGAGGGCTTAATTGGTTAATTATTATTGTCTATTACACCTTGTCTTTCAGTTCTACCACCACTTTTTTCAGAAAAGGAACATAGCTTTCATACAGTTCTAAAAAGATAAAGATGGAACGTGAGTTATTTAAGGTTGATTTCTGATGCAGCAAATATGCATATTTTAAAGATCTTATCGTGACCTATAGATCAGCTGGTCGAAATCTAGCTAAGCTCAACTCCATATATTTATTTTTCCCTCAAAATTAATTAAACTCATTTTTATGTATCTCTCCTGCACTGCTCATATCTTCTATCCATTAAGATGCCAACAGGAAAGTATTTGCAAACACAAACCAGTGCTTTATATCTCCCATCTCACCCTACTTTTACTCTGAGTCAGCAAACAGATTTTCTAAATAAATCAAAGGCTTCCCACTTCCTTGTGGCGAGACACATCACATTACATTAGATCCATCGTTCAAATTCTTCTACTAACTGGGATGAGAATATTTTAAAAAAACAAATTTCAATTTTCTTGGCAAGTTAATAAAAGGGAGTATCTTGGTATTTTTAAATTATATTTTGTAATGGCTTTCAAACACACTTCACTGGCTGTCTTATTTGTAACAAAAGGACTGTTTTTTATGTATAGAAAAATATTTCCATATCGTTTTAAAACTTCTGGACAACAATTACTAGTTTGACCTTTGTAAAAAGCCATCCCTGCAGAACTGAAATGATACTTCCCCAACTCCTGCCACTTTTTGTTGCTGCTCTTCTTTTTCCCTACAATTCCTTTACTCTCACAGCTGAGTGAGCATTTAAGAGAGCACCAGGGAGGGAGAAAAAAGCTGTAAACCTTGTCTCCAAATTATGTGATGAAGAGATGTGCTGCTAATACACAGCCCTCCTCTATCTCCCCCCTGAAAGGAGGAGTTGCAATCTAATGTAAGACTTGCCCATTTTTTTTGCCTCCAAGGCAGGGGCTATCAAAATCTCACTGGCAGAAGTCACCTATATGAGTCAACATGAAAAAGCAATGAATATGTCATATATTTTTGAATTGAAATAGGTCCACAAATTTTGCCCAGCTCTGATACGAAGCCAGCACTTGAATGAACACTGCTTTGCATCCCTAACTATAAAAGTTGCAACCTGCACAAGCCTGATAACAGCTCACAGTTACTGCTGAAATATTTTTTCCACCTTGCAAGCAATTCCTTTAAAGGAGAAAATTGCAGAGCATCCATTAACACCAATACCTTTGCCTTCCATCCGTCCCAGGATTTCACGCATGCTGGGGCTGCTAGAGAAGAGATCCCACATTTCTGGGTGGAAAATAAGCCTGACTGTGTGAAATCAGCCACATTCCACTGGGATACAAGTCAAACCCTTCATGACAGCAGTAGTCAGGCATGGTGATTGTTTTTCTGTTAAACCGAAGTTCACTCTATTTTGTTCATTCCCTTTGCTCTTAAAGAAAAGGGTTTGAAGCTCACAGGAGTCCAGGCTCTGGAACGCTCTTCCTTGTCCAAATACCAAACTGACAGACTGAGCATCTATGGGCTTTCCTCCTACTCCATCTCTCCAGAGACCTGCTAAGACTTTGCAGTTGAAATTAAACAAGCTACCCCATAATTTTACATGTAACTTGTCACCAGCAGTCTAAGTAATGAAGACACCTGCTGGTTGCTCACCACCCAGGCATCAGAAAGATCTCTCCTGGCATTGATTTTAATTAGTTCATTTCAATGTTTTTTGTCTTCTCATCCTCCTTTCATCAGGCAAACCTTCACCCATACTCCTTTCAGAATCCTACTCTGCAGACCTTTAATTGTGCTGAGCTGCAGCTGGCTCAGAAATTGGACCCCTTGTGTGCAGAAACTCCACTACTGAAGGCAGAGCAATAGAGCAATTGCCCTCTCTTATGCCCTACTTATTTCCATGCAGTATAAATGGTTCACATACCTTGTGAATCATCTAAATTCAGTAGAATCGACATTAAAAATATCTGAGCTCATTGAAAATGAAATATTTCAGCCTCTGATACTGAGAAGTCAAAATTCATTACTGGATGAGCAGAACTGCAGCTACCCATCATAACAATTTTCACTGTGTGACATACTGTTATAACAACCCTGTCCCTAACAGTAGACGAGATGTGGTACATTTGATCACATGTAGGCCAGTTCCTTATAGAAAGAACCATAGTGGGAAAGGAAACTTTAGAATATACAAAAAATCTATCACCACCATGATCTAGCACAGATACACAGAAAGGAACACATGAACCACAGCAAGAGAGTACCTGCAAGAGGGTACAGTGAAGCACAGCCCCAGAGACAGCAGTTAAATGTCTACGAAGCCTTTGTGGCCTGTTAACAACAGAGATGTGAACTTTCTGGGGCTCTTGCTTTGCTGCTGGAGGCTCAAACTCTGCAGCACAGGACCAGGAATGCCTGTACTACCCAGGGGACAGAGAGATTTCGAGCACTGAGTCCTTACTGCCTACAATTAATGTAACGATTTTGGACTATTACAGCAAGCTCTGCTATGATAAATAGCTTATTTTTTGAAGGAGGCTATTTCTAGCTTAGAGCAGCCTGTGCTGTTCAGCAATTGCTCACCTCCAAGACAAGGCTCGTTCTGTCTCCAGAGACCTGCCCTGAAGATGTTCCCTGAAATGATCTCTGACCCTGCCCAGGGCAAGAGAGGTTTATATCCTTAAAGAGTGGCTCCAGGAAGGCTCTCTGGAAATAGGGAGTCTTATTTCTCGACCACAGGCTGTCAAATTAAAAAATATATTACCAAGAAGAACAAGGCAGTTAAAATCCATTGCAGAAACCGAGGACTTGAGGATGCAAAAAACACAAACAAGGAAAATTTGAACACTTGCGATGATACATGCTGTGTATCTGCAAACAACCAGTGCCAGGGAAAGGAAGGCATTTAGAAGCTGCTTTATGTACCTGCTTTAGCCATTTAATAGCTTCCATTTACCTCAGTTAAAGATGGAGAAGTATGAACATGCATTACATTTTTGAAGACTGTGACACTCCCCATAAAAATAAAATTTACGTATACAATGATTTCTGCAGAATGAGAAAATGGAGGGAGAAGAAGGAGCCGTGTGAGTGATCTGGAGCTGAAGAACCAGTCATAGTGCTTCTGTTAGTGACTGACAGGAGAGCACCTTCCTCTGGCACTGGGGCAAAATATTCAGGCAACAGCTGCAAGATACAGGGATCTGTTGGCCATAGTGATAATCAGATTTATTTCCTGCCTGCTGAAGTAATTGTATTGGCTCAGTGGATGGGAGAAAAACTAAAATATGCTCAGCTGGAGTCAGGGTGGTGGGAAGCTCTTTACCTGGCTTTGTGCCTGCAGCTCCACCTGAGAACTGGAGAGAGTTGGAGAGACGGGCTCTGTCAGTCCCTGGGAGACCTGATGAAAAGAATTTCAAATTTGCCACATGAAGGAACTCACTCGTTCCCATCTTCCATTTCTGTAATAGAGATGGGAATTGGAGTCTGTTTTCCCCCGGCCTCATGCCAGTGACCTGCTTAGAGGAGGAATGTGTTTCTCACAGAGGAGAGCAGCTTGCTCCCAGTGAGACCAGTGAAGTGGCAGAGCCACCTTCCCCCAGATCTTCAGTCCTGTAGAACCTGATACATATTCTTTTCCAACTATTCCTTTTTTCCTCCCCCAGAGGATCTAAAAAGGAAAGATGAGTGCCTAATAAGAAAAAAAAAAGAGAAAAACCCCAAGGACAAGGATAGAATAACAAACAGAAATCACCTTTTTTTTTTTTCCCATAAAATTTAAAGAAAACCTAACCCTTCCGTTTAGGAAAATCTCTAGAAGCAAAAACATTTTGCAGATTACATTGATGAGGTATTTTTGCTATGAAGCTTTTTCAGTTTTTTCAGCTTTCCTTCAGAAAGAAGGACTTCAGCTTTTTTATCTTGAAAAACTGAGAGGAGGCTTGAAACCTCCCAGACCGAACACAATAGACTGAACGGGTGGAAGTGCATGAAACAAAGCTGTGAGCAGAAAAGCCAGCAATTTGTTTATAGAAACTTAGACATGGCCAGGCACAATGATCTGGAGGCTGTCAATCTGGAGCTGAGGTCACCTTTTTTCAGAGAGTCATCTCATAGGATCACAGAATCACAGAATCATTAAGGTTGGAAAAGATGTCTAAGACCATTGAGTCCAGCCATTAACCTAAATCTGTCAGGTCCATCATTAAACCATGACTCTTATCTCCTCCAGCCTTTCACTGGAGATGGGTGTCCCTCCGTGAAGAATGACTGTTCCTTTTGCCATTTCATTGCCCCTTTCTGTCAAAAACACCAGTGTTAATAAAAAATACATAAACAGAACCAAACCAATGAAAAGACAAAAAGTACTATTTTTAGGTATGTTTGTTACACTACTTGCTTTGGGCATGAGTGGCTGAGGAGGGGTGAGGTGTCCGTTCACACCCACGAGGAGGTTGCAACTTCTACGGTGGGACAAGAAGAAGCAGCAGAAGCTGGTGGCGCATTAACCTCAACCTCATCAATATTTATAAGTATCTGAAGGGAGGTGTCAAGAGGATGGAGCCGTGCTCCGCTCTGTGGTATTAAGCAATAGGCCAAGAGGCAACAGGCAGAAAATGATGAGCAGGTTATTTTGACCCAGATATTAAAATGCCATTTAACAGCTTGCTCACTTGTTCAGTCTGTGCTAGAAACTATTCATCCCAGTGGCTACAGTCTATCTTTTCAGCAGACTTGCACATTAACTCACCTTCCCCTCCCAAGGACAGTTTAACCTTCTAACGGTCATAATTAATCATCACAATAACAACTCCATCCTTCTTGTCAACTTTGAGCAATCGGACCTTTCTCTGAGCCCTCCCTCACTACCCAGTTATCTCTAAAGCTTTTTAATCTGGGAGAAGAACTTCTAGAAGAGGATTAAGAGCAGTTTTGTTGTTCTTCTGGGCGCTAAATCCTCTCAATGGCTACACCACTTTTTGAGGAGTACCTCATCATCCACCTTCATCCAGTACCCCGGAGGACAAACCATACATTAGGTATTATACAAAAATAGAAGAAAATTCCACCTCCTATATCAGCCAACAAAACAAGAGAGATCAGCTGGATGCAGATATCATCTGGGGATGCAGACATAAAAAGACACTCTTGGTCAGCACAAAAGTGAGTAGCAGGCCTCTAGCAATCAAAATACTAAATTAATTGGCAGAAAGGAATATATTCGTTTTCTTCAACCTCTCAGCTATACAAGTCATTCATCATATTCCAAACCCTGATCTTAACTTATGAGACATATTAATTCCAAGCTGCAATGTGCTGTTCCATATTAGTCACTGCTCCTAGAATTTCTTGTGATACTAATTAAGCCCTGAGATTCTTAAATTCTCTAAGCTGTGCACTGTGTTTATATTACAGAACATAGGATTTCAGTTGAGCAGCCAGCTCATTATTGCTCATGCTCAGACTGTGGGATAATGAGCTATTACTGCTTTGCCTCAGGTGATTCCTGAGCTAGGAGGCAGCAGGAGGAAGAGCTGTCGTGTGTAGCTGATGGCATTGTCTCACCATGGCAGCATTTAGGAGAGGTTGTCATAAGGAGAAACCCAAAACTCCAGGACAGAAAGCAAAAGGAAAATTCAAGGAGAGAGCTCCAGAAGCCTAAAGTTCTCATTTTCTCGTAGTGGTAGACATAATAAAGCACGCACTTTTAATGGCAGAGCATTAGAGAGAGGATCATTATTTCTCCCAAACAATGGTATTTGACTGATGGAGCAGAAGAAACATCATCATCTCATGGACAAAATCTGGACAGAAATATCTTTTCAGTCTTGGATGTATTTGTTGACATTTTCCATTCTCCTGTCTTCTCCTACCACCTGGAAATGACTAATCCCATCTGCCAACAATTGATTCTACCTTGTTTGTTGTTTTTTGTTTGTTTGTTTTTTATTTATTTTATTTTATTTTTGTTGTTTATTTTTTCATAAATTCACTCTGACATTATAGAGCAGATACCCATAAAACATCTCTTGTTATTAAAGATATCTGCAACTCAACCCTTTTCTACAGTAATTGCTAGAAAACGCTAATTTCAATCTTCCATTAACTGTTTTGTGATCTATGTGAATACAATTCACCAGATAAAAACATATCTAGGTATTCACCATTACAGTATCAGAACTCCTGTGGCTACTGCTCACATTTTATCCTCCTTCTCAGAAAGGTTTGAAGTGTTATATCTTGTTTGGGATGTAGTGGTGGGGATGGGACACTAGGTTAGGTATAGAATAAGCAACGTGAGGAAATGAGCTCTTACTCACTTGTCTCCTGGAGTAGGGCCTTACCTCTAAAGTAATATTTCCTCCACTTCAAACTCTCTATGCAGGCTTTAAAGACAACCATCTGCAGCTCCTCCCACACCACACTGCATATCTTTTAATAACAACATTATATATTGGTGGTAACAGAGATAAGGATTCACCTCTGCTGTGTTCTGGCTGCCAATACTTGAAGGAGGGCTGGAGGAGTGGAAGAACAATGTGTGCTTCTAGAATAGGAACCAGGCTAAGGGGATACAGGAGGTCTCAGTGTTTGATGAGGTACAGCGGGAGGACTTTCTTCAGAGCAGTCATCCTTGGAGTGAGTTATCCCATGCCTAGGCTTCCCCTTAGGCAGAGCTAGTCCATTCCCTGCAGAGGACAGTCTGTCAGCCAGTCAGGAAAGTGTATAAACCAGCAAGCCTACCCTCATGATCAAGGGAGCAAAGCCTGAGAAAAGACATGTAGTTAATACATTTGGCACTACTGATGCCCTTTGATGCTTTACTCCGGTAAGGAATACAAAAACACGTTCCAGCCTGGAGTTCAGAGTTTGTACTCTGCACGTTAACAGAGAATAAAGCCATGATTTCACTCATGCCTGATATTGATGTAATAAGCTTGAATCGTGCACTATAATCCTGGATTCTAAATTTATTTCCACATTAAAAATAAAGGTAAGAGATAATCAATTCTGAACAATATTTTCAACTCTGTCACCAGAGAGAGCCTTGCTTTTCAGATAGTAGGTAATAGCATTAAGCACACTTGCAAAGGGTCTAAAAGAAAAGCCTGTGAGGAGGGTTTGTGTTTTCTGCAAATAATTTGTGTTCAGCAGGTTTTAGGGCTGACAGCCCTGCCTGACCTATATTTTGTTTTAATTAAATAAGACAGCACCTTCCACTGAAGGCAATATAACACATCTAGCCCTCCTTTTTATCTAAATCATGTCTGTTGTGAGGTGTGGAGCTCTCCAAGATTGTCACCAGCTAGAGAGACAGTTTGGAAAAAGAGCCATTAAGAGACTTCAGCAAGTCCAGCACTTTTTTAGTTGAGAGAGACTTCTCAAAGATTTTTAATTTCTCTCAGATCCTGGAACAACAAAATGTATCCAGCATGCATGAGATGAAGCTGACCTGAGAAAATGAGTGTAAGAGCTGAAATTTCATTTCTTCTAGCTACTTTAAATCATTTATTAGTGCTAGTACAATTAGATTTACTACTTCAAATCAAATCAAGACTGTAGATTATAGTCTAAAATAAATAGCTAATTGTATGAAATAACCCAGGCTGTAAACTGTGGGCAAAGCAGATGGATAATGGAAAAGAAGACAGAGAATAAGCAAATGGGAATTAAAAATATGGATGTCCCAGGTGAAGGTACTGCTCAAAGCAAATCAGCAGCAGTAATCACAGCTGACAGAAACAAAATTACTCTGGAATGACTGAAATAGGGAGGGATGATTGACTGGTGGTATGCACTCTGTCTCTACTCTGCCTACTACTAGCAAGGAAAAAATTATTAACCATTTATACAAGTGAAAATCAATCAGCAACATTAAAAACCCTCACAAAGTTTCATATCCTCTGTGCCCTCAAAGTTCTGTCAAAACAGATGTTATCTACAGCATTGCCTAAAGGGCCAGCAATGTCTGCCTATTTCAAACAAATCCGTGTTATCCAATTTACTGAAATCAATCTGCATGTGCAGATTAATTTGGGGCTGTAGATCTGTGAGTGCATCTTAATTTCCTCAGTAAGAAAACAAAATGAAATTATGTCAGGAAGACAGACCAGCTGTAAGAAAAGAGCTAGCTGATAGCTATGCAAAGGGCCCTTTAGGGCTATCATGTTTACCAAATTGAAAAGGCTGGCACCAACAAAAATGTGAGATGATACCTCCTTTTATGAAAGCAAAATCCAGAAATGTCTTTTGAGTTCAAATACAGAAGATAGCTTTTGTCAAACCTGATTTCTTACTTCTTCAGAAAACACCCTAAAGCTTCCTAGGCTGGAGTTTGATGTTTGAAATGGCAACTTTCAAAATACTACATTTTTATACTTTAAGAACAAACAAGGAATTTGGCATCAACGAATGCCTGAGTTTAGCACTGCTTCCTGGCTTTGCATCTGCCATTTAATTAACTTTTTAAAAAATCAGCACAGTAAACAGTTTTCCTGTTTTAACGTAGGTTTCCGTTTCTAAGGTAGGTTTATTTCCCATACCAAAGCCTCCTTGTTTTCAGGCACCACACACAAAGACATAAAAACTGATGACTCTTCTTGCTCCCCTACATTGGGAACACCCCCACTTGCCTTCCTTTCCGTCCTGCCAGCAGGACTGTGTATTTCTTTCACTCTTTCCATACTGGAGTCTCTGTGAAGGATGATCTATCCTGTTAAACTGTCTTTAAGCAGGATGAATGTAATTACCTGAGCTGGAATATATCCAGGACTCTGGATTTAACAGCCATTAAAAATCTTGTTAAACATTTTTCATACCTTCTTAAATCGCCACACACAGTGACAGCTTGGCATCTGAAAGATGATAGTTCAGAGCAGCACTGCTCTTACACTCGTGCATTTGCTCCTGAAACAGAGAAGAAGTGAATGTCCCAGTCATGGGGACAATGTGATGGATGGTGCATCAATGAACTTTACATTTCTCATATACTTTCCACCCAAACATCTAAAGAAGGGCTGAATTAAGCTTTGGCAAGCCTTCAGGTTTGGTAACTGGCTGTTAGTTTCAGCACAGGAAGATGGAAATGTGGCTTGTCAAAAGTCACAGAGCAAATTTTACAGCAGAGCAGGGAACGGAAATATCCTGGAGAGCTCAGCTCTCCCGCTCAGAGATCTCTCCTCCTCATGTCAGAGGCTCTGCAAGAGTTTTAAAGACAGAAATAACCTTGTATGGAGCCCCATGGTCCAGACTTACGCTCAAGTGAGAGTGAAAGATTTGTGCCTGCAAGACACAACTCCTGAATCAGTTAATTACATCAAGTAAAGAGAGTCACAGAAAGGAAAACCTTAAAGAAATTAGTGCCAAAATCTCCTGTTTCTCTCCCCAGCCCCTCACTGCCTGCCACATTTGGGGGTATTTTTTGCAAAATCTCTGACACTTCCAGGGCACTTTCCATGAGTGAGGAGAGTGGAATGAGGCTGTTCATGGGATAAATGGCCCAAGTATGGCAGGGCACGGGCTGGAGGTGGATTGAAGCAGCATAAGCTCTGACTGCTTGATATTCTGGCCGTGGAGAGAGTCCAAGCTGACCTTTCAACACAGTGTTGCATAAGAATATTTGGAGAGGAGAGACTGTTGGGAAAAAGCTCTTTGTTGAGGAAATGTTGGTGTATAACTGGTTCTGTTTGTAAATTAAGATGCAGATGACCCCACCATCTTTTCCTGCACAGCTGGAGCAACACATGTTGTGAAGAGAATTAACCTGTTATTCTTAGAGTGTAAGCTGTTCAGTTAAGGTACTTACAAATGGTTTCAGGACTGTAGCTCATTACCAGAAGACATCTTCTGCTTTATAGGCTCATTTTTAATACACATTTATATTAAAATGAGATGTTGTAGCTTGATCCAGTTTTCATTACAAATTCAGATCTTAAAAGGAAGTGGATAATAAATCACAAGTTAAACCTCATAGTTACTTATGCCATGCCCCAAGCGCTAATGGAGAAAGTAATAAAGTAATGCACAGCAGACAAATAAAACAAAGTTACTTTATTCTAATAAAGCAACTTATCTCTAGACTTCTATCTTCTATATTCTGAGCCTGTGATAAGCATTGCTAATGTAGCACTTACTTCTGGTTCTTCAAATACTTGGTGCCAGTGGTATTTGCTTATCCAGCTGTATTTGTTAATCCACTGAAGTCTTGTGTACAGGAATCCTTGATTACTCTTAGCCATGAGAAGCTTGTGACCTTCGTCAAGACTGGCTGCTAGCACCAGTGGGCTCAAAGAAATTACTTTAGGTGAGAGTCATATTCTCTTCATAGTTTTTCTGGTTACATGTTTAACTGTGGAAAAGACTGTTTCTTTTAGGAAAGAGAGAAACACCAGCTGAGCTTGTTGCTTAGAGCACATTGGACTCTTGAGTCACTCTTGAGCCTATTAAAGGTCAAATGCCTCTGCTCATCCTAGAGTACAGTCTCAGAAAGGAGACTTGAAGGAGACCTTACTTGAAAGTAAGGTACAGAAATCTTTACCTTCTCTGAAAAAAAAAATGAGAGCTTCTAAAACAAAACCAAAAATGATCAGGCAATCAAACAAGCAAACTCAAATGCCTTAATCTGGAGAACGGTGTATGGCAAAGATTATTAAAAGAGAGAGATCTGTTTGAGGGAAGTACTGGCAACATTTGCCCATCTTAGATAAACAGAGGAAAAAGGTTTGCAAAATGTAGAAGTACAAAAAGATCACCCTAAGACAATCTAGAGTAGCCTCAAATAACATCTGCTCTCTATAAGCTACAAGAAAAGCTTTAAAAGCCAGTATTTGCTATATTTCTATCAGAGACTCATTTCACTGCATCATCCCAAACTGGGCATCCCGTTTAAGCTCATTGTACTTCCCACATAGCCAGTTTAAAGGCAGGATCCCTCATTCCAAGCTAAAAGAGGAGAGTAAAATATATCACCTCCTGTAAATCAGTCTCCATTGCCTGCTGAGGGAGTCTTGGCACTGTGTCAGACGCAGGTGCCTGCACTGTGAGTTACAGAAGGTAGTCAGGACCAGCTCCACCCCAATTAGCAGACCTAGGCTGATTAGTTCTTGTGTTCCTCAGCAGAAAGGTGCTGGTAGCATGGGACCGAGGCAAGCCTGGTGCTCTGGAAGGACAAGAACTAATAGAGAGACTGGACTGTGCAAGGGTTGAATTTAATCTGTTGGTTCTCAGTGATCCCAAGAACTCTGCACTGACCATGACTTGCAGTTAGACATACGAAATGCAATTATTTCAAGGCTTTCACAGTCATTTTGTATCGTAGAGGATTAGCCTGGTAAACTCTACAGCCATGAGAGGTGCAATTTTCAGTTTTACCCCATTTTGATATCACAAAAGTCAATATTACATGAATTTTTAAAAAATGCCTAGATACAATGGGAACACAAGTAGATGAACACTAAGAATTCCTGGTTATCTTATATTCTCTTATGGGATTGTTAAAAAAATTTATGGATAACTTTAAAGTCAGATTACCATCTATAATTTCTTTCCCCATTTAGTCACAAAAATGAGTGGGCTCAATCCCACCAAAGTGTGGCACTTCACCTCTGGAAATCTTTTGTCTAAGAGTTTAATACTGTTATAATGATGTATATAAGCAAAATTGGTGAGGATGAGGCTGAAAGCAAAGTCTGGAAATACGGCAACTTTTTCTTGCAATGAAGTCTCCAAACATTTATAGGTTCAATAATAATTCTGTTCCTGTGGTGATCGAATCAAGATATCCCATTAACTTAATCAGCTAAAACCAAGCTAAATGACTGCGAATAGGATTACAATAACATGTACAGTGTAAACAAACAAAAAGAACCCACAATAATTGAAACATTTTAGTTTAATGCTGTCACTTAATAATGCCTGGATCTCATTCCAAATAGGAATAAGCTATGCAATAGAATGAGAACATCTCTTGATGAACCACGGAGCTAGGGTGCACTCTGGCATCTGGCTTAATACAAATAGATACTTTTAAGTCCATCTTGGTATGTCCACAGTGAACAGGTGAAGGGGTTTCACTCAGACTCAAAAAGTGAAAAATTAAGGTGGTTACAAATTTAGCTTAGTGTGGTATATACCCATATATGTGTGCTTGGCAGAGAGCACAATCAAATGAAGACCATGAGAAAGCACAGCTGTTAGAGAAGTTCTTGTAGGATTGCAACAAGTAAAAAATGAGATAGAAATTAGAGTCAAAGGGCTCACTAGCAAATGGTTTGGTACTGTCTGGACACCTGTGGTGAGACTGTCCTGAAGTTAGGGATAGAGATTTGGTGTGGGATCTCTGTAAATCATTAAGAGTTCATTGGCCCTAAATTCAATTTTCGGTTGTTCCTCCAGCAGGATTTAACTTACTGTCTACATTTTGACTGATTTCCTGTCTTGAAAAAGAAAACATCACCATCTCTGTAAACCAAATGAGATCAGGTATGTACCCAGACATGAGAAAACAACATTTGTGATGCTCTGTAAATTCACTGTAAATCAGCAAGACAGATTCTTCTTATATGGTCCATTTTTGTCTCCTAAAACAATGGGGTACTACTTTGATTTCCTTTACCATTGTGCTCATTGCTCAGTTTCTGCCATTTCCCATTTCATACATTAATCACCTCAAGAGCAGAGACATTGTTTTCTTTTAGGCCCTAGACAGCTCCATTGCCTTCCTTTCTCTTTCCCCCGTACTGACTAATCCCAGGTTTACCTTTACCTGGCTGGTAAATGGCAGCTGAACTAACTTGTTTCAGACCAAATCTCTTGTAAACTCTGCAAGGTCCTCCCACAATATTTTGTTTTTGTAAAGAGATTGCATATCCTTCTGCTTTGTTGAGCAAGTCAGAGAAGAAATTACTGTTTTGTCTTGCTTTGCATTTCTCTATATCTAAGAAATACAGGTTCCTTTTTTTGTTCTTTTCCACAGCTGTAGCTACTTTATTGGTGGAGAGCAGCTTTTTGCTGCCAAAGTGGATGCCCAGGACAAGCTCTTCAACAGAGCAGGGAAAGCCAGTGCTGATGACCACTGCTGTTGGCAACCAATGATTACCTGAGGAGATCTCTGACACGTCTTCATGTCAGTGGGATCAGAATCCAGCCTGTTGCAGATGTGGGTGAGACTCTGCTTTCTAGGAATTACTAGGTGGGATCTTATGCGTTCTTTTAAATACTTAGACACAAATTGCTCCAAGCCGTTGATTTATAAAAATGTCTACTTGTGGTATCTCATCTTTTTTTACCCCACAGCTACTGCTGGAACAAAAGTAAATGCTAGCTAAATACATCAATTGATTTTCACGTGAAGGTGTAAGTGTCCTGGCAACAGTAGCCTGGGAGAGAAAAGAAATAACAAAGTTCATGCATTTGTGTTGTGTGAAAAGTCACAAACTGTTTCTCTTCACAAAACGATGGCTTCAGTTTGTTAAAGCGTTTTTCTGACAAAAAATAAATGTATGATTAATAAGGTGTTAATCTTACTCTACTGGTTCCCAGACCGGTGGTGAAGACACCACATGCTCAAACATACTGCTCTGCATCAAAGTATCAGCTGAAAAGGTCCAGCAGAAACGGGTGCTCTGCAGTACAAGCACAACAAAAATACAGCAAAAACCATCGATCGTAGGAGTGTAACAACAAGAAGGGTTAAAAATAGGCCCAAGCTTCATGAACATGAAGTGATTTGTTCTGTGTGGAGCTGGGACCCCACACCTCCCAATGTCCTTTGGAAGACCCTCCTTACCAGAGAACACAGCTGTCTGCAACAGTGGGCAAATATAAAGGTTTCATTCTAAGCTCCTGAGCCTGCCATTTCCTCCCCAAAGTTCCCAAGCTGAAAACATTTCTAATGATGTAAAATTCATAACAGAGAGCTCTGTTCTGGACTGTCTGTCTGATGTGCCATTGCAAAGCCCTTTGTCTGCTGTTCATAAAAAGACAGAAACCTTAATTTTTGTTCATACCAATTAGCACTTGCTTCCTGGAGCCACGGGGCTGACACCGAGTCCCAAGGGAATAATGACAGCCTGTGTCACGCAAGCCTGGCATGTCAGCTGAGCCTCAGACAGCCTCAGGAGGAAACGCACCTCAGCAGTGAAGTTTCTTAATTTTGGGTTCATCCTTTTTACACTGGGGACTTAATAGTTGGACTTGACGATCTTAGAGGTCTTTCCAACCTTGACAATTCTATGATTCTGTGATTTTATTCAGCACCTATCCAGCACCTTCAACGAGTCAAGGTTGAAGGAGTTACTGGGTGTTGACATACATTACCTTAAAGCTTACTTAAAAGAAATTAAGAGCTCTTCATTTCCAGTGTGATTGTCCCATTTGTCTCACGTTGAAGCATAAAGAGACCACAACTTTGAGTGATTTATTTCCGAGGTTTTGCAGTGATCTGTGTTTCGGCATCCTTGCAGTCCATTTCACAATTCAAATTCAAATGTCTGGGCCTGAAGGAGATGAATCCTGTCTGAGGCAGTTCTGGGAATTAAATCTGGAGCTCTTTAGAATAGAAGAAAACTGTGGCTTCTTTGGAGAGAACTCAAACCCTGTCTCTATTGGTATCCTCTTGTCTTATTAAGAAGCTCCATGTGGAGAACAAGCCTAGGTGTTATTTTGCTGTGCCCTACAACAAGGCAGATTTTCCCCACCACAAGCCTGGTGAGTGAAAACTTCTTCAGCAGAACCCAGGATGGGGATAAAGCTCAACATATGAAGTTCCATTTGAGCTGAAGAGATTCCCATTGGCTTCAGTTTCTCTTGCACTGCTGTTTCCATGGCTGTGTTTGTGTGCTGGTGGCTTCACTTCCAACCACAGTATTTTGTCCATGATTCCTATTTAAATGTGCTGCCTATGGCTGCATTATTTTTAATTGGAGTGAGTCTGGCACTCCCCATCAGTCTTGCTGTGGCTTTACAAAGAAGCAGAGGCAGGAAGAAGGCTCACATGCTGCTGAGCTGAAGTCAATTGAACTAGGTTGAAATCAATTTGTTTGCAACACAGTTTGACATTTTAAAAAAACAGTCGCAAACAACTGTAATTTCATTTTTATTGTGCTAAGAATAGGAACACAAAGAACAGAAAATGGCATCTTCATTGCACCTGAAGAGCTGAGGTAGTAGGAAGGATGGAATCCATAAGTTGATTTTGATTTTGCACATAAATGCTGCTTTTTTCCCCACTAGCATTACTGAATGCCTTTAATTAAAGAAGAGTGTTTATAATTTACATCTTGGCTTTCTGAGAAATAACTTGTTAGAGAAATGAGAGGAGAGAAGCATGGTCTAGTCGCAGGTCTGAGAAGGCCGTGTGTCGATAGCGATCTCCAAGATAACATCTTTATTTTTGTAAGGTACACCTCTTCCTTAGTTACACAACTTCCTTAGTAATTATACATCATGACCGCAGTTTTACATAATGAAAACACTTATACATAATGACTGCATGGGCCATGACAACTTAACTTCTACTGTACTGGTCTTTTAGCTTTCACTTGTATAATATTTAAGGAAAGAAAAGACAACATACACACCAGCAATGAGCTGGCATTAAGGCGTGTCTTTACCCTTAAGTAAAAAGTAGTTTGAACCTGCTGGAAGAACAGGGATGAAATTATTTCCAAATTACTTCAAAATGCCAGACTTCAAGCAATGGGAGGCACTTGCCCACCACAGGAGTTGTTTTTACTCTCTGAGAAATGCCAGAGCCTGGGTACACAACAGAGAGCACCAACTCCAGGAGTTGTCTAGCTTGCATCCTCTTTTATGAGTCAACTCAGAAAAAGCACCTTAGCTTTATAGTTGAGGCATAGATGGATAGCTTTAAAAAAGCAAGTGTTGAGCTAAAAGCTGTAGGGGTGAAATTCTTGCCTGTCAGGAAAGCAGACGATCTGGACTCATGCAGGTCAGGAAGACTTTTCTGCTGAGGAGCTGCTGACAGGTGCTCCAGGTCTGAATGGACATTTCCCAAGGGTTTCAGTTCTAGAGGTCAGTGAATGACCTGCCTCTATTTGGGCAGGGTTTACAGCTCTGTACTTGCCAAGGGGTTATAACGTAAGTGGCTAGGTACCTCACCAATTCTGCAGTATTGCATCTCTGGTCCTTTAAATATGTATTGCCCACTCTTTTAGTTTATTGGAATGATTTTTCAGTTCTCCAGAAATTTCAGAAAAGACCTTGCACATCCAAGGAAGAAGAAGAGGCTGAGAAAATGCACAGCACTCCCAGCATTAAGGAAAGTGGGTTCCAGCCTGGGAGGTTCCTAAAAGTCCTGCGAGAGGTGGGAAGAGTTGCCTACCAAGCCCCTAAAAGTTACAGAAAAAAAAAGGAATGTGCTGCAAAGGTTTAGACCAATTTCTCAAGTATATTCTTTCTGGATGCATATACAGCTACTGGATCATGAGAGAGAGTACAACAGAACACTCTGGCCTCTAATGAGGGGTATATGTGACTCAGATCCCAGTGAAGGCTGTCATGACCTTCTTTGAGTAGTGCAGATATTCCTGAAGAGACCTCTGAGACTGTGGTAACTCAATTAGATGGCTTCAGTCCCACTCTGAGGACATACTGCATTTGCTTAACAGGAATAGTTTTTCTCCCTCAATTTTTCCTTCCAGTTTACCAGCACAGCCATTTCCTCAGCCAGGCACCAACTGATAATCTCTCTTTTGGAGAGCTGTGCATCTGCCCAGCCCACTGCAGACAGAGCCACGCTCCCTCCCGCTGTGCTGAAAGGTGACAGGACATGGGGAAGGCTTCCCCCAGGGTCTGTCTGACTCCACTGGGTAGGTTTGTACTCCGTGGATGGGTACAGCTGCTTCGGATCAGAGCTGGCTGCCATCCAGCTGGCGCAAACCAACAGGAGGAAAAGTCCTCACCCCTTTTCCTGAGCCTTAATAGTGCTATTTGAGGACCTTCAGGAACTCCATTAAGGTGAGGTAAATTGAGTTAATTATGCACATTAATCATGCTTATTAATGTAATGCTAATGAGGATATAAGGTCCTTCTATTTTACCTGCCATTATGCAAGCACAAAAAATCCTACTGACTAAATGGTGTAAGAGGGAGAGAGAGCATGAAAACTCTGAGATATACTAAAAAATATCTACCTGCAAAAATTAATTATTTTTTTGACAGGGATTTCTATCTCTCTACATTCACACCTGATTCCTGCCAGCAAAATTAAGACTTCCTGTTGTCAAAACAAAACTGCCTCTATGGACAGAGAAGTGCTTTGCCGTAGTTGATCACCTGCACGCCACTTGCATGGAATATCCCACAGTGCCTGAACCTCTACAGTGCTCCTGTTTCCATGGCTAGGACTAGTCCAGACAGTTATATGGAGAGCTGCGCTGAGCAGGCACAGAACGGGGAGCCAGCCTCTCCTTCCTGGATGTCCACTGCCCTTAGAACTGACAGTGAGTTTCGAAGTTTGACTTTCTCCTGCTGTGCCACTTTGTGAGTAGGGAAAGACAGCAGCCTGCAAGAAATACAGTGGAGATTGTTTCTGGACAAGCAGTGCAAATTCATTGTCTGACCAGTTCCCTCCGAAATTAACTTTAAGCAGTTCTGGGACTAATTGACTCTCAATTCCTTGTGGAATTCAGATCAGGTTTGGGTCCCTCCGTTTTATATCTGACATTACTCCAACAAGTTTTGCATTTTTTAGAAATCTCAGTGTGTTCTCATACCATCTCAGGGTTCATGCACCTGTCATGACTTCTCATCACAAGAATACTCTTCTGATGAGATTCAGAATAGATGTTTGAACCCCGAAAGCCTACAAATCAAATCTCAGTTGCATCTAAATAGCACTATACAGGACTCAGAGGAGAGGCAGGGCCGACTGTTGTGTGGTGCCACCATAGCCAAACCACTCTAGAAGTCCCAGTCTTGACCAGTGTGGACTATTATACACCATTCGAGGTCAAGCTTTGGGGTCAAGGATGAGACTAGGAGAGTTTAGTACATTTGAAACTCAAATATAAAGGTAACATCACTTATAAGCTTTGAGGAGAGGCCCATGAAACTGAATGGAGGATCTTCAGAGTCCAAAAGCTTTTCAGTATTTAGAAGAACCAGATGAAGAGCAAAACAGTGAAGAAAGGAACTTTAGTAAGAAGCATCTTAGGATGACATTTTCCTTTATGGGGTTTAATGCCTTTGTATTTGCCCTGATCTCTATGTTCTAAGGCAATTGTTCATAGGCGGTTAAAGAATAGGAAAAAAAACCCAGAAAAATACCTAATAAACTTTCCCATAGCCTTTTACAAGTCATCTTAATTTGAAAATATCTCCTCCCCATAAACAATACATCTGAAGGAATTAATCTAGATGTCATCTTCTTTTGGCGGCAGATTTGGTCATTGGCTCCCAGAACGCTAATATTGTAAAAAAAGGTAGAGTTCAATGCTAGGATAAAAAGGAATATAAAGAAATGAATACTTAGATATGAATACAAAGGGTGCAGGAAATATAAAATAGTCTTTGAGAGCAGCCTACAGACTGACTGATTTTGCTGAGAAACCTTGGCGAACAGGAGTGTGGTGAACACCTGGCAAAGTGCAGGTGACAGAGGTTTGTTTCTCAGTTCTGCCCTCCCATGTGACTGACAGGAGATCCAGCAGGGCTCACTGTTTTGTGCTCTGGCTGAGATTCACCATATGGAAGGAAGGACTCCTTCCCCATTCATAATGTCAGCTTATATGGTATAAACTCCTGTACCATATGAGTGAATCCTCCTTTCCTTCACATTTAGGATGGAAATGCATCTGCCACTAAGTGAGAGCAATGGGAAAGAGCAAGCACTGTAGGATGAAAGCAGAGGAGGTTAGAGAAGGGAAAGAGAGGTGTTGCTTTGCTTTGGCCTGTGGAGTTCCGGGGACATTCCTGTTGGGGCTGCCAGAAGCTCTTGTTGCTCCATCGATTAACATCCCTTTCTCATCTGGGAGGCCTGGTTAGCGTTGTCTGCACCAAACTTCTGGGTGCCTTGCCAGCTATTTCTGTGAAGACAAGGCTTTATTCTGTCTTGTATTTCCCTTCTGCTCTGATAAACTTTTCCATGACCCTCCAGGATTAACTCTGCTGGCTCACTCCTGTGAACAGCCAGACAACGTAGAGGCTGGAGTGATCCCAAAATTCTCTGGGAGTACACTTTCTGTTTGTCACCCTCAGCAGTGATGAAGAATCAACACCACCCAGTTCAAGAGTACAAATATTTACACTAGTCTGACTGTCAGACCCCAGGTTGCCAAATATTTCACTATTTCATAAAGTATGTAGCATACAAAGCTGTTCACCTCCTGATTTCCATCAGCTTATACAGCATCAACATTTTAAGTAAATGGGAACTCCTCCACATCTTCAATAGGCCACTCTGACACTAATCCAGTGGCTTTTTGAGCAGTGCTGTACTCTCCCTGGTTCAGGTTCATAACCATCACAAAAAACCACAGTAGCAGAAATTTTTCATCTGCATCAAAGATGAGACTAATTTCACTGGTGACGTTATAAAATAGTTAGGTGAGAGTGCACTAGGACAAACTGGAAATGGCAGAAGGTACACTGGGGAATGAGGTTGTTTTCCTTCTCAGGTCTTTCTCTGTCAATGGCCTGTGCTGTCCAGTAGACACTATCTACATTCCAATGAGCCACGCCTTTCCAGGGGTTTCAGAGACCTTGCACATCTTCTGACTCCTCTCTCCCAGCCCTCCAGGGTACAGTCACCCACATAAGGGCTTCAGGAGGGTCCCATCTCCTCCTGGAGTCCAGCTGTCTCTACCTTATCCATCTACACAGCACCATTTGACACCAGATTGACCACTGGAGTAATGTCAGCAGTGGCAGAAGCCCAGCATGTATCAAGAACCTCCCAAAGTCTGAGACAAAAGGTTATAATCTCACACTCCTCTTACCTGAGTTTAGCCAGATCAATTTGACAATCTCCTTGCTGATACCACTTTCTGCTCTGTGTCTTTCAGGAGCTCTCCAACTGGTTGATTACTTAGTTGATACAATGAACATGGTGGCAAACTCAGATTATTATCAGAAACATGTATTTGGTTTATTTTATGTAGCCTGAAATACTCTGTGGAAATATTTCCCATTCTCCTTCCTGTATTATCACAGGAGTTCTGTGCAGCTCTGATTTAGCCTTTTGATGGCACAGGGAATTCCTGCCAGCAAGTCTAACATCTGCCTGCATTTCTGTCTTTGCAGGATGTCTATCATCTTCTCTTCTATGATAATTTTTTAAGCTACAGAAAGCTCAGCGCTTCCTTTTCACACACGATTCTCCTGCAAAAGCCTTTGCTGGTCAGCTGCCCCACATCTGCCAGCATTTTGGGGGATCCTCTTCTTTCCTGCCACTGAACTCATGCTACTTGTTTTGTTGTGCACTGCTGTTTCCACCAAGGAACCTGCTGTGAGTGCACATTGCTGGTAGGTCTCAGCTTTGATACCACAAACTCTATCAGATTTATCAGCGCTTGTTTCAAATCTGTACCTCTTGGTAGCCCCAGAAACCAGCAAGCCAAGAGACACCAACACTTGTGGGTCAATCCAATGAATCATTATATTAAAAATTTACGTGCTATAATTAGTACACATAGATTATGGTTATGTGGCTTTTATTCTTGCTAGTTAACATTTATGCTGGGCTAATGGTCAAGGACTTTGATCAGAACTGGAAAACAGGCTGGATCTGTACAGGGAAGGAGGTGCAATGTTGTCCCAGACACTCGGAGAACCCTAGCTGAAGTTGCCCCCCAGAGTTTCCCTGTGCTGTGGTTAACTATGTGAATAAATCTGAGAGGGCCAGAGATCTGACCTGGCCACAGTTTTTTTATCTGGTTAATCTCAGAAAGAGTCTGGTCTGTGCATAACCCAGCAGAGAATTCACATTAATAACTCACGTCAATTACTTCCAGCTACAATGCGTGCAATTTTGCATTGCATTTCCATTTTTCTTTATCCTATTCCCAGTCCCACCTATGACTTCCTGTGCTGGTGCACTCCCGCAGCCCCCCCAGGCTGCACTATGACCTAAGAAATGCTCGTTAGGCCTCAGCCTTGATGAACTGCACCTGGCTTCAACTCCTCTCCAGCTTATCAGAAACACTGTTCCCAGGAACTAGTCCTGTCTAACGAGCTCCTGTTTTTTAACGAATGGCCTTGGAAAATTTTTTTTTTGCCCGACTAACAACCCAAGTGCAATAATATTTTTGTTGTTGAACCTTCAAAGAAAGGTTCAATGACCCAAATTGCGGCCAGATGGAAAATTACTGTGACTAGAGCCAACTCTCTTGCAACCCTACAAACAGCAGTCCAAAGTGAGACCCTTTGAGTTCTCCTGGACTGTAGTGAGCAGTGACCAGCAGATCTCTCTGAGTGGGGCCACTCAGAGCCAGCAAACTCTAAAGTTTGGTGCACTTCGAGGACTGGCAAACAGCAACAACAGGTCCTGGACTGATCCCCACACTCCTCTAGGTTCAACCCTCTGCCCGTTCAGAAGATGCAAAGTCATCCAGTGTGGGAGCTTCACTGAATTTGAAGGGAATTTTTCACAGATACCTTGCAGGTACCCTTTGGCCTGTGTGCCTGTGGGTGGATATGCTATTGCCAATGGACTCTGGATGCGGCTCTCCTAGATTCTTAAGCACTTCAGATTTGTAACATAGACATAAGTCTATATGAATCCTTCATTAAATTGTTTAACTTAAACTATCCATTAACTGCTGTTTAAATGTTGATTAACTTTTAGGCATTAACTGTAGGCCAAGACTGGGTCTCAGTTGAGCAAGGGGGTCTATCCTGAACCTTTTGTATCAACAGGAAGGTCTTCCTTATTCCTTTTTATCCTTACCCTTTCCCACTCTTATCCTGTCTTCCCCCGCTAACCCCACTGCGCCTGGGATAATTTTTTTGGGTTTATTTTGGTAGCGGACTGATTGTTTTTTTCTCTGTGTGAGCCTTTTCCATCTGCAAGAAAGCTCCAAAGCCAATAGTTACAGCAATTGCACCCTAACTTTTATGCCATTTAGAGCAGTGTGAATTTGTTCATCTCCATGTTTCAGAGTACCTAGACTATAATTTTAATTCCTGGAAGGATTCTCTCAAATAACTTGCAAAATTTTGTAGTGCAGCATCTGGTTCACAGACAACAATAAGCAATGGCATTGAAAAATTTTGCATATAGCCACCTTTTATTTAAGCTATAGCTGAGTTTCTACAGTTTACCTCAACTCGTGCAATGATTTAATCATTCTTTTGATCTCTGTGAACCTGGTAAAAGTTTCTTACATTTAATTTGTGATCCTAACTTTTAAAATTAAATCAATAACACTTTGTTCAATGAGAAACTTTTAAATGCAGGCATAGCTCTAAGCTTCAGAATAGTCTAATTGACTTCAAAGGAATTAAAAGGTGCTCAAGCACCTTGCTGAATTAATAACTAATTGCATTATAACTTCAGGAATAAACTTAGTTTAACTTGAAAGTTTATTCAAACTTCCAATTACGGATGGAGTGTTCAGATCTGTATGAATAAATACAGTGGCATATCAGAAATTGCAAATTAAAACTTGCATGAGGGAAAGAAGTCTAGCTCTAGAGATACAGAAACAAGCTAGTCTAACACAATTTCAAAAGCTCATCCAAAAAATTGATGTTCCTGCCTTTATTCTTGCAAGCTGAAAGATTACAAGGACTGACAGTATAAAATTACAAAGATAGGAGAAATGAATGAACTACTGGAAGGGAATGAAGGGTCTATTCAAAAGACAGTTCCTTTTGCTTTTCCTGCTGAAAAGGTTTCTGTTACTTCTCATACACAGAAAATGCTGTAATTTTTCTCTTCTGCAATATTATGTGCAGAAGAAACAACCAAAAAACAGTTTTGATGGTACTTGAACAGATTTGAAGAAGTCTTGCAGTGTGCTATGAATAGAAATACATTTGTTAACTGAGGGAGAGGAACAAGATATTTTTTCTTTGCCAAACCCAGATAAAATGTAACCAAATTGCTGGACTGGTGAGATTCCTCCTCCTTCCTTGCTCCCAAAGACAATGGAAACTTTCTGCTCGTGTAAAAACTTTTTTCTTTTTTCTTTTTTTTTTTCTGAAATCATTATGAAAGATGTTGTTATTTTAAAAATCCATTTAAAAAAGAAGATTTTAATAGAAAACTTTAAACTGCGATGTTATAATAGGATCGTGCTTTTAATTCATGCGAATGCTTAAGGAATTGACCTGGAATTGTCCCTCTAAATAAGCATATACAGAACTATGTCTTTTGGTTCAGAATATGCTAATACTCCTTGCACACTCATTTTGAGAAATAACCATTTAAAACAAAGGGAAGAGAATCCATCTAATTTCAACTGGTGCATGATCACAGGGCAGTAAGGCTTGGACTAATTCAATCATTCTGATGAGCTTACATCCAAGACGAATATGGCTTATAAGAAAGAGCAAAGCTGAGTTTCCAGCCACTGTGTTGATTAAATTATTATTCACACATTATTCATCACTGTTGCAAATATACCACATCCTTCCTGTGCTGTTGAAGTCACCTGCTGTCTGAATGCAGCTATCAAAGTCATGTGTGATTATGATATATGGTGCAGTAAGCTGGAAGATTTTCCACATAAATCAAGACAGCTAGAGATTTGCAAGTTAGCCTAGTTTACATCAGGGTCCCAACCTGTAAGAAATAAAATAATAAATATGTCTTTTCACCCACTTTAAATTATTCCCAAAAGCAACTAGTGGAAAATGGTTTTCCATTACTGAAGACAAAGCGTGTGGACTGCTGAGTGTGGGCAGCAGAAGGCATCTAGGAAGGGGCGAAAGTCTTTTAAAGCATCACTTCGTCGTGATCAGAACCTATCTGTGTATCTTGCAAAGGGCGGATAAGAAAGGTCTGTTGGGCTCCTCGTGTCTCTGAGGAATCTCTTTATGTAGTCTCTTTTCTTGTGTAACTACCTCACCTGCTGCAGACAACCCTATATATGTTTCTTTTCTGGAGAACTGGATCCCAGCATTTTTGCTCAGATGAGATAAGTTGTTGCCAGCTGAATAAAAGGAAGGGCTATTATCCATCTGCATTGATGGAGCTGACATTTTCTGTGCTTTAGTAACTTCTCTTTGCTTCTCAGGGCTAAGTGCATTACAGTGTGAAACTTAACAAGCAAATGATCAGGTTATAGTACTTATAGGGCTTCCATTAACTCGGGTTTCCCATGCAAGAACTTGAATCACTCTGTTGCAAGTAAGGAATATCCTTAAGCTG
This sequence comes from Cnemophilus loriae, assembly GCA_013397755.1. NCBI lineage: Eukaryota > Metazoa > Chordata > Aves > Passeriformes > Corvidae > Cnemophilus > Cnemophilus loriae. The sequence goes on along the minus strand of VZTF01008311.1, from coordinate 810,532 downwards.
GTGTCAGTGGGGCACTGAGGCTCGGAGAATGCATCAGCCTGGGTGTCTGCAGCACTGCCCTTGGCTCTTTGAGCCACCCTGAAGCACCCACGTGTTCAGTGGCATGGAGCAGGTCTGGCTGGGGGACAACTTCATGTCTTAGAATGCCCTATCACATGTGAGGAACTCCTTTTCTTCTCGACAACAGGGCTCACACATAATTCCTGTCAGATCCCAGAGGACCTGGGCAGATGACAAAAGAGCAGGATGAAAGATTGCACATAATGGAAAGGCTTTGCAAAAAATGGCTTGGGGATAAACCTAGGCAGTGTACCCTGAGACCCTCTGTCTGAGGATGTGTTCGCAAGCCTTGTTAGGAGCTCTGGGTTTGAACACTACCCTGCTTGTCCTGACTTCCGTAGTCTCTTGAATCTTAGACTACAGTGCCCAGCCTGGGTCCTCTCTGAGCCCCTGGAAATGGTGTGTCACAAAGCCACATTTCAGCCTCATTGCACAAACAGCACTGCTGATTTTCTATCATACAACAAGCTGTTAAGACCTGATGCTGAGGTCAGAACTTGGGAGTTACAGGCTGCTTCAAGAAAGGTACTGGGGACTTCAGCCTCTCTTAAAAGCTGCAGAGAATATCAAATGAGGATCAGAGATCTTCAGGACATTGCAGAGTAGGAAGAGAGGCTCAGTACTGAGACCAAATGACAAATAACCTGTGTAACACCACAACTTGTCCATCTGGGAGCTCACTGGTAAACATTAATCTCTCCTTGCGGGAGTTAAGTATTTTTTAAAAAATTAGTTTGCTTTTTGTTTTTTTGTCCACAACTGTCTTTCACTGTATATCTGGTTTAGGACTAGTTTCATTTTTGAAAATATCTTTTCATGCACCAAATATATTATTGAGAGAGGAAAAAATGTTCTGCAAACATCCTTTGGAAACAAAGATGTACAAAGTGTTTTATCTATTTCTTTTAAGAAGAATGGAATGAAAAGCGTGGACGGACTTTTAACCCCCTTCAGGACTGAAACGCTGATGAAGCCATATGGGAAACCTATTCAATAGAATATCTATGGATAAATGAAAGAATTCAGTTTTTGAAGCTTCTTATTCTTAGCACTAAATTCCATTTCACAAGGCATACGTACATGCAACTCTAATGTATTACCTGAAAAATCCTCTTAACACTGCAACAGCTTTCATCTCTCTGCTTTCTGCAAAGACTAATCCATACCTATAGAAACAAGGGACCTTTTGTTCAGCTCCATTCTTAGGACATTTTTTGTTAAATTTTTCCTCTGTAGCAGCACAACAGAATAAAGGCTAATATGGACCCAAGGAAGCAAATACAAAGGCAGGCTTACATTCAATGTGGGAATCTTGACTCAAAGGAGGATTGGATAGGCATGAGGATATTATCCACCTGTAGTTAATACAGATCTTCCTATGATAATGTGTATGTAGCTCTGATTATCTGCTTGGGCTGGCCCTAGAATCACAATGACAGAATAAACTGAATCTGGGGTAATAGTGCTGTCTAAGTCACATCTATATTAGTAAATTGAGTATTTCCAGGGCCAATTTCTGTTACCAAGGTGAGCTAGCATAGACTGGCCCCAAATTCAGCTGGACTTCGTTCATCTTCAGAGCAAGGTGTCCACACCAACAGTGGTTTCTGGGACCCGTTTCCAGCCCCGATAACCACCTACCTGCACTGGGATTAGAGCCTGTAGCACTTAACCATGGGACAAAACCACCCCAGGGACCATCCTGGGCTCATGAGAAGAAATGCGAAAGCACAGCAGGCGTTCCTGGCCTGCTGACGTTTATGTCTCTATATCTGCTTATGTTAGACCACACACCTGTGCCTGGGAAAGGTGCTGAGGACAAAGTTGTTGCTGTGTGTGTGGCACAGACTTATTGTGCCAACGGGGCGGATCTCTGGGAACGTTTTCTTTCGTTCCCGCTGCTATTTCTTTCAATGCAGTGTGTATTATCTCACGGGAATCATGGTTCTGGCTGCTGTTAGGGTTAAAGATAGTCAGATAAGCTTGAGGAAAGAGTATGGGGAACAGTGGTATTCAGATTAAAATGCTTCAAGCCACTATCCTTATCTAGGATTTTTGGTGCATGTTTCCTGTTCATTTCAATGCCCTTCCAGACAAACCGGGATTTTCCACAGCTCATTTAACAGGATGAATAATTCACTGGTGAGCGACACACCACCCCATCTGTGCCAGCCCACAGAGCAGAAGGGCTGGGATAGCCCCTAGCTGCAGAGCCCGGCTCACAGTACATCATCCATCTCATTCCCAAGCTCCTGGCTCACATGCCTGGCCTGCCAGCTGACTCAGAGGCTTGCACACATGAGCCTATTAAAACCAGAGTAAACTGGTCATCTCCAGCTCATTATAACTTTTTTTCATATATTTGTTTTTTCCTTATGGCTGATTTCTATTTCAGGTCCAGAATCTGCCTGGAGTCAGTGGTCAGTGCTGACAGAGCAGCAACCATCTTCCCCAGAAGACCTATGCATGGGAACTGGTGATTGTGTTTTTTATGGAGCTCCAAAAACTTCATGAATACTTCAGCTATCTTATTCCCAGGTGTCTTCTTCCTTCATCGCTGAAATTCAGGTTGTGTGCTCCCTGCTTGGGGATCACTCTTTTTTCACATGTCACGTTACACAGCGATGTCTTGAACCCAAACATGTTTCTTGCTGCAACTGCGAGATATGTGATACTTATATTTTACTCTTTCAGGATTTAGACTTTTGTTATTTGTGACAGATTTTATACTCAAACATGGCTTTAATATGTCAACATTTTAAAATTAATAAAACTTTGGAGATGGAAGGACTCTGTGCATATCCTGTGTGTCGCAGTCACACAGATAAAATTATTTTTATTACAACTTAACTTTGGCTTAAATACATCTGGGTTAAAGGTTGTCTCAGAAGTATATATTCATTCCATGCAGCAGGAGCAGGAGAGAGAAGGTGCTGGCTATTTTCCCAGGTACAAAACAAATGATGCCATAAGACTGTGCTCCCTTCCACAAGGGCACTGGTCCTTCTTTCCTTTCAAGTCACTCCCTCCTTGCTTTTGACCTTCCTTAAGTGTCTCCTTTTACTGCTCTTTTTTTTTCTCCAGCTGGAGAGTCATTGGAGTAAAATCTGACCTCAATGATTCATCCAAGGCCACAAAATGAATAGGCTCTTTATGAAGAACGAGTCAGATGGCTGAGGTTCTTTTGCTTGCTCTGTGGCCAACTTCAGTGGCAGACTTTGGTCCGGTGCATGCTCACATGCATGTCTCCAAAATCCCATATGCACCCGTGTGTTCACATACATGTACGCAATTATTCCCCTGCTTGCTGGCACACTGCTGCTTTCTTCAGGCTAATGTTGATGTAAAATCAAAAAGTGCAAGCTAGAGCAGCAGAAAATTTTCCTGTTGTGTAGATCCTGGCAAATGCCCATAGAAGAAGTTCTTTAGTGTGAGGGTGACCGAGCACTGGAACAGATTGCCCAGAGAGGGTGTGGAGTCTCCCTCACTGGAGACATTCCAGAACCATCTGGACACGATCTTATTCCGTGTGGTCCAGGGTGATCCTGCTTGAGCATAGAGGTTGGACCAGATGACCACACTGTGGCTGCTTCCAGCCTGACCTGTTTTGTGGTTCTGTGAAATGAGCTGAGCTTGTGTGCAGTCGCAAAGCCTGGGGGCAAGTCAAGGCTGGTAAAGTTGTTGAATGCCACTTCAACAGTAACTCTTTCCTCCTCTGTTGCAAGATAATAAATCAATAAGAACTAAGGCCAGGTCATTCCACCCCTCTCCTGTTTCCTACAGGGTTCCTTTCCAAAATTCTGATTCTTTAAAAACATTTTTAGTTTTGGTGCTACATACATTATATTTGCCCAAGTGTGATATAAGAAATGAGCTGACTTATCAGAAATACATTTGGTGCTAACATTAAGAGTATAGTAATGAAGGACTCATCGAATAAAGGAAAACCTCAACAAAGGCTGAGGATTCCCTTTGCAGTCCGCAGCCCCCTTCAAGGTTCTGCCGACGTTAATAGGGCAGAAATTAAAGTGCCCCAAGGCCTTAAGCAATGAGCGCATTCTGGCTTCAAAAGGACACTTGAAACACTCTAAAAAGCAAGTGGTTCATTTAAAAGATGTGGTTTGAAAGACTGATTCTCCATGCATTAGAGGCAATGCTTACAAGGCTCAGCTTTTGGCCAAGACATGTAATAAGTTACAGAGCTGGAGGAAGTGGGAGGGTAAAGCAGCATCGTAGTGGGTGGCTGATCATATCCATGAATTTATACCCTTTGCAGTCTGGATGCTTTTCCCTTAAACCATTGTAGCAAAATGTGATTTGTCACTGGGAAACAGAGTGACAGTTCAGTCCGAGAAATTCTGAAGAGGGAGATTTGAAAAGCTTCATTAAGAAATGACAGGGGCGTGCTGTGAGGAGATTCCTAAGAAAACTTTGTAAGAGATTTTGCTTTCTAATATAAGTCACTATTAAAGTAAATGAGCATGAATTTTGCACAGAAATGAGGAATTTTGTCCCATGAGATTTCATCTACCTGTCATTACAGTCAATGAAAGAACTTCCATTAATCAAAAAAGAGAAATATTTTCATCTAATCGCTGAGGGAACCTGAAAACTCATCATTTTTTCACATTTGGTTTAATTCATTTGCTTTTCTTTTCATCAGTCTTTTCATTACCTGTACGTCTCATTGATGCAGAGGAAGCAGTTTCTGTAAAAGAAGATTTTTTTTCTGGCAAAAATTAAAGGTCTCCAGCCTGCCGAAAAGATTAGATTTCAAAACTGAAATTCAATGCAATCCTCTCAATTGTGTTTTCATCATCCTCTGCATACCTAACTCATGCACTGAAGATCTACCCGGAAGAAATACTCAGCATGTCCAGTTGTATCAATGGTAGGGTGTGCTCCAGGCACAGGAGGTGTTTGGTTGGTATGTTCAGAAAAATGGGGATGTAGTACTTCATAAAGGGTGTCCAGAGTGAATGTGGATGCCAGATTTTATTACCAGATCTCTACAGAGCAATAGAGGTGTTGAGAACACAGATTACTTCTTTATTTCTCTGTGTGTGAGTGTGTGTGTGTGTGTGCGCGTGCAAGTGTAGGACATATGCCATACAAGTGCAAAAAGAATATTGGCCAGATGGTCACTAAGCAAAAACATGGGGGAAATAACTCTTTGTCAACTTGCTCAGTGCTTTATAAAGTCACTGAAGGGATTTGTTCCAAATTAAAAATAGCATGTTAATTTGTCATTGAGGACTGAGTTCGCATGTATACAAATGAGGAGTACAAACAAAAAGAAAACAAGAAAATTAATATCCCTAAATTCTGAGCACTTGAATTTGCAGTCATAATGTTCATTTAGTGCACAATTTTGCATATAAAAATTCTTAAGTATTAAAGCAATGACTTAGAAGAAAATGTGAGTCACAGGAAATTACATAAGAAGCGCTGTATAGAAAATATATTGCTAATAAAACGTTTCACATTCTCAGACATTAGCAAGTCACTTAGATCTGCATCTCAGTGTTGACCTGTATTGAGCTGTGTGTATGTGCCATGAACAATGCACTGGGACTGCTCAGGAGATCTCCAGAAGGCAAAAGCTGTTACAAAATGAATTAAAACTTTTAAGACAGTGAAAGAACACCACAATCTCGAATGCTGCTGTAACAAGCAAAACCAAAGTACTATTTGTATGGTAGCATGAACAATGGAGCCTCAGTCTTGCAATCATAATAAAAAGGAAGAATGATTTGTGTCCAACAGGAGAGCTTTGCAAATGCACTCACATTCCAGCAAAAGGCGGGGGAGCAGACATGTCCCTGTAAGATGCTCATAAACCTCACAATCCATTGCTAAAGGTGCTTAGACTCTCCCAGAATCAGTCCTGGGTTGGCAGCTCCCTTGAGAAAAATTGTATCACTCTTTGCTGTCTAGCAACTATAATTTAATGACAGCGTCAAAGACAAGTCAGCTCTTGTCACTGTCACCCTTCCATCTACAGGCTTTTCACTGGGAATGCAGTAAAGCTAGGCTTTTTGTCTTTTTTTATCCCCTCCTCTTCTGAGGCTATTCCAAACCTGTTCTGTGCAGTTATTCTGTGCTATTTTGAATCAGAAATACTCAGCTCAGCAGTTGGGAGCATGTTTGGCACTTGTACAGATTTATGTCATGTATTCCTTTCAAGTACAACCACAGGAATACAGGCACGAAGATGATAGCAGACAAGGAGCTGACCAGGAGTAGTTATTAGGCTGTAACTTGTCATGCTGCTGCAGAAAAAGCACAACACTTTGGTTCTTTGGGGATATCACCTTCCAACCTCCCATCCTCTCCTGAAGCCCTTGTACTCATGGATATTAACTTGTGGAGAGGAGTGAAACACAAACGTCTCTCTGTGCCCTGCCTGAGCTTTCTGACATACTCCAAAGTGGTAGTGGAAAAAAAATTTTAATTTTCCTTCTTGCACTAGGTTTTAAAATGGAATTTAAGTACGAGATTTGAGAAGATGTAGAGGAACCTACTATTGAAGGCTATGACAGACCTATGACTGATGATCCTCTTTTTTTGGCTCTCGCACTCTTATCTTTGTGGGATGAGGAATTTGGAGCTGGAGCCCTAGCCAGCATATATGTGGGATGACCAATGGATCCAGAGCTGGTTCAGAATATCTTTGCACTGGTGAACTGTGAGCAGCAAGGACCTTTGAAAGGCTGCAAGGAACGAAATCACTGAAGGAAAGCCAAACGAATTTTTTTAACTAACAGAAGTTTGAGCTTCCAAGAAAGCGACAAAATTACTATGGTAATGGATTAGAATGACCTCAAACAAGAAAATGCTTATGTCATTGAGTCCTCCTTCCTATTCCAGCATGAATTTTTGCATGAAGTTCTAGACAGACAGGGGGACCTTAATTTTGTCTGCAAAACTAGTGTTTTTCAAAAGATGGTCTTACCCGAATGTTTCCAGTGAGTTTAGTTTGCAGTCATAAAGCACCGAGGAGTGACTTCATGAGAGCACAGACATTCCTCTTAAGGTTCAGCCTAATCCTGTACCTACCAATATCTCTGGCAAACAGTGCAAAAAGAGAAAAAAAGTTGGCCAGGGAAAAAGAAAACAGGGCAAGCATGTATAAGTTCCAGCAAACACTTTCGCAGTCACCGCCTATTTCAGGGAGTTTAAGCCTAATGTGCTTTGTGCATTCATAATCTCCAAAGGATGTTTTCCTTGTCCTTGTCCTGTCTCCCCTTAAACCCATCTAAGCTCTTTGCCTCTGCATAACCCTTTAACTATTAGCTGCATGGATCTACCACCCATTGTTAACAAAACCTACCTGCTTTGAACAGCTCCTAATGTCATTTAATGGCCTTTAATTCTTCAAATGGAAACCTATACAAACATGCCTCATCAACTAGAGGCATTTCCTTCAGATTCCCGGTTGCCATCAGAAGCAGAAACTACTTAATAGTGCCATAATGTAACTGTGTCCTGATGTCTCAGTCTGCATTCTGAGCTATTTTCTCCGCTGTGTTGCTTTTTCACATCTTACTGTAGAGCAGGAGAGGAAGGAGGGGAACTGTGTCCTCCTGTGACTGAGATCATGTGCTTCACTCAGTAATGTGTGTGGAGGACAGGGAGAATTTATCTCCCCCTCTTTTTTACTGTTCTGTTTACAATCAGCCTACTTAAGTCAGTAGGAGGATTCCAGAAGAGACAGCTTCTTACTGAAAAAAGTGACTCTCAAGTAGTCAGAGTTGTGGTTAAACTGCCTCCCACACACTAAAGAGCAGCAAACCAAACAAGTAAGCAAAACTTCTCCCTAAAAATGTAGCATCTCAATGAACCAGTTATAATGCTGCCAACCACAGGGCTGTGGAGCTGGGCTGAACTGGAGGAACCCTTAACTTGAGCTATGGAGAGTTCTGTGGAGATTCCTGGGAGGAAACTACCAGCCAGATGTGGGTAGCTCTGCTCTCCTCTACCACATTACAGTTTTTATTCTGGCCCCAGTTTGTTAGAAAGTTTCTCCATCCCTGCCATTTGCACTGTGATATCCCACTGAAAACCATTATTAGACTGAACTGCCCAGCTCGAGCATGAGAAAACCACTCTGAAGGGAAACATGGAGGAACTTGTTTTGCCTGCTCTGAAAGGATCACTGGGAGTGAGAGCTGAAGAGGAGAGAGGCTTTTGTGCCTGCTTCCCTCCTCCTGAGCGACCTTTCAGCCAGAGGAGACAGACAGACAGCTCAGCAGTTGGGCACTTGTCGACTCCCAGGAGCACCTTGACAGGCTGGAGAGGTGGGTATCTAAAACTGACACCTTCTGAGAGTGAAACGTCTTGAAGGAAACAAAACAGGGTGGGAAACAGTGGAAGGCAGTCCCAGGATCTCCAAGCTGTGTGACATCACCTGGTCCCTCCCAGCCCTGGCTGCAATTTCCATCACAGCTTGGCTATTGCAGGAGAAATGGCGGCTTCCAGCTCCCCTCGAAGCTGTGGGCATGCAGTTATTGTAGGAAGGAGTCCCTGCTCATGGCCTGGGAGTTGGAACTGGATGGTCTTTAAGGTCCCTTCCAGCTCAAACCATTCTATGATTCTGTATCCAGAAATATCCTCATGCTCTCAAACCACAAAAGGTCCAGCCCAGACCCATAAGAAGGTCTGAGCACAATCTTTAATGGCTGCATTTGTTTGTGATGGTAACTGGTGAGTGATCTCCCCGTCTTTATCTTAACCCACGAACTTTCTCAGCCTATTTTCTCCCCCTCTCCTATCGAGGCGGATTCAGTCAGTGAATGGGAATTTGGCTCCTCACCAAGGTTAACTGGGCACAAGTCTGTAGGTTTAACTGAGCTTTTCCCAAGCCTTTGGGAGATGATAGCACCACAGAAGGTGCCCTCCATCTGAGGGCCTCGCACACTTCAAAAATGTCAGCATTATGCTACTGATGCCAGCAGAGTTACACCCAATTGACGCCAATATGAATTGAAAATCATTCTCCAAGAGTTTGGCTTGTGTCAGGCAGCACACAAATATGAAATGAAAATAAAATGACCAGATTGCTAACAGACTGAAACTGTGGCAGGAACAGCTCAGAATAGATGTACTGAGGAGCATTTTCACTCTGAAGATAATCGGGTGGTGGGCCAGATCAGTGACTTCTGAAGAAGTGGCAAATGAAAAGCTGGGGGAAAAAAGAATATCTGGGATATAACTGCTGAGAAATAAATGTGGAGAAGATAATTTACTCTAAGTAGCTATTTCCTCCTAATTTGTTTCTGTTTTCCTTACCAATCCATGTTCTATGATCAAATATGTTCAGCAAATGCATCCTGCAATGCCAGAACATTTCCTGCCACACTTTTTGACACAGTTAGCCAAAACAGTGTGGTCTTCTGTATTTTTTTCAGTTAGGAAAAACTGCTGACGGAGACAGAACCTCTTTTATTTACAGAAACATGCCACAATTTTAGTGATTGTAGTAATTTCTTTTGCCAAATTCTCCCCATCACTCCTGCCCCTCCCCATCTTAGCCAAGTTGTCTCTGAGTCACACAGTTTTTTTCTCACACATCTGGTGCTTTCCTTCTGGCTTGTTTTTTGCACTTGTATCACCTTTTGGCTTCTCAGAGGCCCAAAAACCTTACTGAAAAATAGAGAATTGGCCCTCATTTTTCATGCATGTTTTACAAGTGCCTTTGGGTCAATGCTTTATGCCTCTGCTTTAAATGAAACTGCTGTCATTGCTGCTAACAAGCTCCATAAAGAAGTCTCATGAAATCTTAAAATCCTTGAAAAAAGAGAAGTGTTTATACATAATCTGTAGTATTGTGCTTTCTTCCCTTCCCTTCCCTTCCCTTCCCTTCCCTTCCCTTCCCTTCCCTTCCCTTCCCTTCCCTTCCCTTCCCTTCCCGAAACCTTCCCTTCCCAAAACCTTCCCGAAACGTTCCCTTCCCTTCCCTCTCCTTCATAGTTTTAAGGTGCACACATTATGCATCAGAATATAATTAACTCTTATTCCTCTTAGCACTTGAAATACAGCTATTGTAAGTGGCTGGCCTAGCTTCAAGTGCTTCAGTGATATTCTTTGTCTACCCAGGAGCACCTTGAAAGTTTGATTGCAATTAGTGTTTTCATAGATATAGTTCTTACCTTGTTTAAGGGTTGTCATGTTCAGCATTCACAGAGGTCCCAGAAGCCTGCCCATGGTCTGCATGACTCAGTCCCTCACCGCTGTACTTGAGGTTTTCTTACTCACAAAAACAAAAACAAAAAACCAAAAACAACAACAACAAAAAAAAACACAAACAAAAAAAAAACAAAAAAAAAAAAAGAAAAAGATTCAATAGGACAAGAAGTATCAAACTCACTCAAAACCAGTGGCTTACTAACTGCTCAAGTTCATGAATAGACTGCGGATCTTGTGTATCCTGAAAGTTATCTAGATTCAAAAGGAAATTAGACAAAGGTTATCAGACACAAGGACATGCCTCCGGAAGTCCCTGCCCTGCAGGTCACTTGGATACTGGAGATTAACTCTTATATTTGCCTTCTTTACTCTGCGCTTCCCATCTTCTACCACCATTGCCATGAAAGACTGTTGGATGAGATGACCTTTATTTGGCTGTAGTATCGTGACAGTTTAGGTAACGTGAACTAACATGTCTGACCCTATAGTTTCAGCAGTCCACTAAAGAGGGACACCACAAAACTCAGCAATCGTGATGCCATCGTCTGTTTGATGGACAGTGGAAGCTTAGCGGGGAAGCAACAGAGAAATAAAGGAAAGGACTCACACATGGAGTGAGTTGCCGTGGAGCCATCACCGGCATGGAAAGGTTAAGGATTCTGGCATTAGAGCCTCTGTAATCCAAATCTCTCCAAAATTTTCAGTTTGCAAATGAAAAAAGTGTAGTTTGGAAACTATGTATATATCTGCAAGGTGATATTTTCCAGCCCCTTTTTGCCAATGGCAAAAAAAAAAAAAAAAAAAAAAAAATTTGGTTCAATTGCAGTCAACACTGCCATCTTAGAAATAAACAAAACTTTTTATATCCTTCTCCATTCCAGCTGTATTGACATTGTTTTTGTTAGCACTCCCAGAGCGTATGACTGAGATAAAGACACCCTGCCAGTACCTCCTGAGAGGTGCTCCTGGATGAACTTATCTTTGTGCCTGCTGTCAGGGGATCTCCAAATGACAGCCTCTGATTAACTCTATCACATTCTCATGTCTCAGCAGGATTTTCACTCACTGTCTGTCTGACATCTTTGCAGAGTCACATTTTCATACTAGTAGCTCACCTACTAACTTCTCTATGAAATTTTAACTCTTTAAAACTTCCTTTTAATCTTTGAGCCCATCCTTTTTCAGGGGAGCAGGTGTGTTAGCCAGGGTTTCATCTTTGCTGTGACTCACCTGTAATCTTGCTGTGCTAATTACTGTCCCAGAAAGTCACATTTGACATGAGGAACCTGCAGTAGCTACCATGGGCCAGGGGCTCTCCTGATCTCCTCGGAGGCTTTGCTAATACTGTCCACTGTTTTTCCACAGGTCAAACGTTCATCCAGAAAATCTCAGCATCTGTTTTGGTGTCAAGAAGATGTTATATGTCTCTGTGAAACACCTTAGATGCATAGCACAGTCCAGCTCACAGTGTCTCCCAAGAAGCCTACAAGCATTCTCAAATGTATGATCTGTTTTTCCTGGGGAACCTGCCAGAACACTGCTCATGCACCAAGTATAGAAAAATATTTGATTTCAACCTTGTCTCCTGGAATTTCTCCCTAGGTAGGGCGGAGAAATTGACCCCTTGTTATAAGCATATATATTTCTCTGGGGTCTGTACTGATGGGATGGTTTCCACTTGTTTGTTTGGAGAGCCTTTGAAATGGCCGGTCAGTCATCAGTGTGTTCACCATCTTTGCTGATGTTAATTTTTTCAGCTGTTGTCAGCCTTACAGCAATAAGCCAATTAAGCTCCTCACTGAGGCTCTGCCTGTGGACAAGAACTGCAATAATGAGTTTAACAGGTGGGATGGCTGAGGTCTTCCAGCTGAGCTCTGTACTCTGTCAGCAGCTTGCTTACCCCAAGGATGCTTCTTCAGTGCTATTGGATCCTTGACCTTCCAGAGGATGAAACAAAGGACATCTTACATTTCCTGCCTCTGTGATTTCTATACAAACTCCCTAAGTGGGAAATGAGTTTACTATTGTATAACCTAAGCTTAACCCATTTACTTGCTAGAGCTTTTGTTTGTCTTGTTAGTCCTGTAGCATTACTGTTGCTTGACCTCACTTTAGGTTGTGTATCCAACTTAGAATTAATAACTGTCACTCGCTTTCTGATGTGAAACACCTTACTCCCCAGACTCCTTATGGACCATCTCGTGATGGATTATGTCCAAGTTAAATAAAAACTATCCAAATCATCCATCTGCTTCAATCATCTACCCTAAGAACAAGTCTAATCTTGTAAACTCTGAGGGAAATCACGAAAGGTTCATGCATACGAAGACAAAGAAGGACAATCCCATCATATTCCTGGACACTTTCTCTGGATCTATCAAAGCAAGTGCTAACTAAACAGATTATGTTCATGTCAATTACATGTCAGCTTTTGATGCCACACTGAATGGATGAAGAGAGCATGTGAGAAGTACTTAGGGAGAGGTGAACCTGACCTCAGCAAGAGGAGCACTAACAGTAAGAGAACTGGAACTGGATGTGACAAAGGGAACAAAAGAAGCTGTCATGACTGTGCTCCTTTACAGAGACTCTGTTGATATGCTATGTACCATAAGTCCTCCTTCAAGCACTAACACAAAGAGGCAGCTTTGAAGGGAAAAGCAGGTGACAGACCTAAGAGGGATCAAAGGTGACATCTAAGTGACAAGAAAAGCTGAAAGGTTGTGTGGAGACCACTTTAAGGCATCAAGCAATGGAGTCAGTTTTGAAGTGGCAAACAAACCTGAAACATATGTAGATGGTTTTCAAGTGGCATGCATAAGTGAGAGAGTGAACAGGCAAGTTTAGGGTGTCAAGCAGAGCTGAAACAGCTTAGGCTGGAGGAAAGCAGTATTTTTGTTGAATAATTCCTGCAAAAGCATCTTGCTGCCCAACATAAGAACTGTGTCCATTCATCTGGGCCAGTCAGAGGGTGTCCAGGGAATCCCGGGAACAGCATATCCTTTATGCTGGCAGATGGACCTCCTGCAGAAGTTGAACTCATATGACCCCGGATAAAGAAATATGAATTGCAGAATAACAAGGAAAAACTAACACCTATTTAAAATATTATACTTAGCTATTGCACTTCTGTTTAACTATGTGCTCCCTCCTGAGTCACTGACAACTTGGAGGAAGGGCTGGAGTCAGATCCTTGCCAAGATATCCTGGGTTTCTTGTGCATGCCTTTCCAAGCTGATTTTGTTCTGACCCCTAAAGCAAAGTTATCATTGTTTCAAGTGTCTAGGCTGCCTACTTCAGCCTTCAGGTCTTGGAGAGATTCTTGTGTGACTGTTTATTTTCCACCTTTTTCCTTCAAAGAAATCCAACAGTTTTGTGGTCAAGAGACCTGACAGCTAAGTCACATTCAGATCATGTTGGTGCCATTTGACCTGACCGTATTGCTCAGCCAGACAAAATAACTACCTACATTTTCAGAGTTTTATGTTCCAGGAGGCATTTAGTTGCTCCATTGTTTCCACTCTAGATATTTTATTTGAATCACTCTGAGACAAAAAGGGCTGTTGTCCCCAAAGTCTGCCTCACGCTTCATCTAATTTATCAAATGTCTCGACGCAGAATCGATCTCGGGTAACTCTTTCCAGAGCACCCATGATGCCAAGTGAATAGATTAATGTATTTTAGGCTGGAGAATCTTTCTAAGAAATATTTCTTGGGGTCCCAAGCTGTGAAACTTCACAGCTTTTGAGGTGGTATGTAATTTCTTTTGTGATCAGGGCAAGAAAAAAGTAGTTTTGGAAACATTAGGAGCTTTCAGTTGTACTTGCATCTGTCTTCCTGAAGAACCTTCTGCTAATGCTTCTTTTTCTTCTTATGCCTGTGTGGATTTCTCCAAAAGAAATGAAGTCAGTTATTGCATTTGGGTGTTCATTTGGTTTCTTTTCCATCATGAAATTTATAGAGGCACACAAGAGAGTTGAAGGCAGAAGTGTGTAAAGAAAATTCACTGCTAGGTTTCTGTCATAACTAAGCTGGGCAAGCTGCACACATCCCATTCTATCATCTTTCACCTCTGTATTATTTTAGGAAACCAAGTAATGTCACTGTTATGAAAAAGTTTTGGGATTGGAACTGGAAAACGGGACAGCAGTCATTGAGAATTCATTTATTCTGGTATGTGAGACACCCTGAAAGCACTGCCTAACAGTTACCCAGCACCTTTCTATCTGTGGTTAGTGCCTGTGTGACGCAGGGATCAAGGTTCCTACAGAACTGTCTTTTCCCTCTAATATATGAAAAGTGATGGCTCTCAATGTCATTTGTCTTAACGGTCTGAACACCTCCATTACAAGGATGAACAAAACTACAACAGCCCAAAACTGAACACATTGCTGTAAATTTTTGAGTCATATTGAGTCCTCCACGACTCAAAGAACAATGGAGACAATGTCACCTCCCAAAGAAGAGGAAGACATGAGAACCACACGGAAATGCCTTTAGGACATAGCTTTGAAGTCTGACTGTGGGAAAATTTTAAAGACAGGCAGGAGGTAGTGCTCCTGCCAAAGTGTTGAGTCACTGACTTTACTCATTAAAACTGGAAGGGGGTGTGAAGGCATCCATTGATTAACTTGTAGCAAGACAATTGAATAAAGGCATCCAAAGAGGGGGGGGCTGGTTGTAAAATATTAGCACAGAGGTGGAGGGTGTTGAACTGCACAAGTCCTTAGGTAAACTATCTGGAACTGGTTGGTTTGGCCTCAAAAGGCCAAGGATTAAACAATTGCTGAATGCCAATCATTTGCTGAACATGTCTCATATTCCATTTGCAAACAGCAGATAGGTGGCTGACACTAGTAAATCCAGAGTGTGAATACCACCAGCCACAACAAGCAGCAGTGACTTATAGGCAGCTCTGCAGTGATTGACACAAAGGTATTCAAGGGCCTTAAAAAATGCTTGTTAAATTCTAGGCATATTTACCCTGTTTTGAAGCTGAGTGGAAGAACTTATGTTTCTGGCCAGCCCTGGTGTGACTTTTGTTCCTCACCAGTCCTGTACTGATTCTTGTCTCTCGTCCCTACCCAAACGTCCTTTCCTGACTTTTTCTCCTGATCAATCTGCCCATCTGTACTTCAAGCGGCAAAGTAGGACAAACCCTCCACAGGAACCATCAGACCTCTGTGCAATGGCCTCTGGTGTTTGAGCCTGCCCGAGTCTCTGTTCCTGGAGGTGAGGAGGTAGAGAAGCCCCTTGTGCAAATGCCACCATGCTGGCAGGGAGTGGAAATGCCTCTGGGATGTGTGTTACCACCAGTGTTTGTGTTAAAGGTGTTCTGTGCGTGAGCAAGGAGAAACACAGGCAAAGATTGAACAAAGTTCACAAGATCTTTAACTCCTCAGTGGTTCCAGTGTGCAATCAGGATCTTAGAGAGGTCCCATAACTGGGCTACTGTGCCAGGTCACAAACCTAACTAGTCACTGTGTACTACAGTTCCCTTTGCATTCACACAAGAAATACTCACAGACCTGTCTCAGTCCTTGTGCTTCTGATGGGGGGAAGTGTCTCCAGTGCCATGTGGGGTAGAAATCTTAATTTCCAGTTGGTGAAATTGTAAAACACTCAATGCAATTCCAATTTTTGTGTGTTTGAAGGCAGCACATTGGACTGTTTGAGGTATGTCTGCAAACTTCAGTGAAACTTACACTATTAAACTAAGCAGGTTTGGACTGGGTAATTGCTGGGTTGCTCCTTTGCATGGATTCTATCCCTCTTCTAGACAAGGCCTGGACACAGCTTGTGGGACATCAGGAGCTGTGACTGCTCCCAAAAAAGCAAGTTGAATGCAGCCACCCTTTTTAGTAAAGGGACTCCAGCTGTTCTGAGAGGAGGTTTATCATGTCTCTTGCTTCAATCTATTTTGCACTATTTACAAGAGAAAATGAAATTTTGGGATGCAGTGGGAACCTGGAGAGAAGCCTGAACTTCCAACTTGCAATTTGATTTTGCTCTCAGTGCTGCCGCTGGTAAGAGAAAGAAGCCTGTAGAAGAGATGTTTCCATCTGCTTGAGATCACAGGACCATGAAATCATAGAATAGCCTGGTTTGGAAGAGACTTTAAAGATCACCCAGTTCCAATCCCCTGCTATGGAACAGGACACCTCCTACTAGACCACATTGTTCAGAGCTTCACCCAAATTCAGTCTCAGAAAGCTGTTTCAAAAAGGTCATTATTTTAAAAGTTCTTTTAGTGAGATCTCTTTTTATTTGGGATGTCCTCTTCCTTAAGTTTGTTATGTATGTTACTGGGTGCCTTGCTTTTAAATCAAAGTGAGAATTAAGCTTTTTCAGTATCTGTGCAAATGTCCTGAGCAACGTACTTAAATGTGAAAGCACTATGTCAATGAATGAGATGTGAAAATACTGCTTGAATTAACTCCAGAAATCCTCTTACACCTGCATAACATTATTTCTTTACTGTGAATAAAGGAAATAAAGAAGCTACATAAAAGAGGAGAAGGTAGTAGGAAGGAAATGCTAAATAATAAACTAGAAATTTTCCTTTAACCTAAAAGAAGAGGATGTGGGCTTAAAAACTGAGTCACCTTTGAAAAAAAGGCTGGGAATGTACTACAGAAGAGAAAGAAAACAGGAGTAGTGATTTCTTAAATCCTTTCGAGACCCAAAGGTATTGCCTGAAATAATTTCTTTCCCTGAGACCTACAGTGGTTCAGTTCCTTCCCACCATCCATGAAAAAGTCGCGGAGTCCCAGAGCTCCACATTCTTGGCATTGGCAGTATGTCTTACTAAAGACTTTTGTCAAAACCACGTCTGGATCATATCCTCTCTTTTTCTGCTGTATTGCTGTTGCTACTCTACTTCAAAGGGTGTTGGGATGTGCTATTGCAGAACTTTTCAGTGAATGTATAGAGTTAGCACCTAATTTTATCCTCTCAAAGACAATGTCACCTTTCATAGGACAGAAGATATAAATATCTGCTGAACAAGCTGCCTGACATTTTAGTGCTCCAAAATGTGCTTTGTTCATTGCACTTTTATCTGAGGTCCTGCAAGAAACACGTCATCATAAAGCTGGTCTTATTAGCAATACAGAAGCATTGATCCAAGTCAGAGGCCGAATTTCAGTCTTTAGTATATTGAAAAGTAAATTTCTGAGACATCCTGAAATCCGCAGGTGAGTTGAACTCCACATCCCTCCCCTGGGGTAATTAGATTCTGATAACTGCAACAAGAGTTGTGTGCCGTATGCTTCATCTATGATATTCTTAAGTGTAGTTTTATTACCACTTACTTAAAAAAAAACCTCAACACTCTGCTGTAAAAGAGTACTGCTGTAGCACTACAAGGTCACTGAAACCGTGCTAAGTGAAGTTCATTCAGTCGTGGTCTTCAGATACAGGTCTAGAAAACACCCCTGACAGCTTTGTACAGGAGGTGTTGGCAGCCACTCCCAATGTTTTTTGCAGACACATCAGTAGGAAGAACCACTAATTTCCTCTTACAGATCAGGTAGAGAGGGTTTTGATGTTTTGCAAAAAAGCAGTCCTGGAAGGAGCAAGATGAAGTATTGAGCCTAAGTTTACTGTGGTAAGCACGAGGTAAACTCAATAACAGGAAAAGCAATCTCGTCAGATTTTCTCAGCATATCCTCTTCCACTGTGTTGTTGAATATGTTTCCTTTTCTTGAGTACATAGAAAAAGTTGTCAAGTAAGTTTTGTAAGTCTCTATTTGTTGTTTTAGACCCATAACTCTGTAGCTTGAAAGTGACAGGATCAGCAGCTTCTTTCCCTTCTTCTTTTTTGCTCATTTAAGCAGTTTTTTTAAAAAAATACCATTTTGAAAGATCGGTTGAAAATTTTATTTGCATTTACCAGTTTGATTAATCCTCTTAAATGCAGGAATATCTTATTTAAATAGAATATAATTCTGCATTCCCTCCATTTACTGAGTTTACTATCTCAGTTATTACTAAATTAAGTTTTTATGCTTTTCTGAGAAGAGGCTTTGCCAACTAGTTTCTAAATCTTTAATAAATATTTCCCAGTGCATTCAGGTGGCTTTTCCATGTGAATCCATTAGCTTGTCTACTGTGACACATTTTTGAATACAGAAATAAAAGCAAGACTGTAGCTGATCAGTCCATGCCTAGAAAATAGACACTGCAGCCTGCTGAAAGCACAAATGCTGATTTTTCATCAATTCCCAGACTAAAGGTGAAGACATATTAAAAATCAACAGTGGGTAAAAATAGTAACAACTTTTTTACTTGTAGCCTTGTGCCCACTTTCGCGAATGTGACTTCAAACACCACCCCTTAGTAAATCATGGAAGGAAGGCAGAGCTCTCCTCTGGGGAGAAGGGAGAGTGATGGGCAGAGAGCTGTCTCTGAAAAATGCCTCCAGGTTTTCACTTGGAATAGTCCTATCCTGCCTAATGGCTTGTAGTGAGCCGTGTGTGCAGTTCACCTTGAACATCCAGTGGTGATTCAGCCGTTGTAAAACTGGAATCTTTCCTGCAGTGCCACAGCACTTCTGCTGGCTTCACAAGTGGCAGGACAGTCTGCAGGTAAGATCTTATTTCAAAACTTTCTGTTGGACACAAAAGACGACTTTGTGGTTTTTTTCCCTTTGGCAATTTCTTGCTTTCTCTATGTTTATAGAGTACATTTGGAAGATGCACAAAACTGTGGGTGGATGGGCATGGAATATACATGTTGCCAAAGATCACTTCCTTACTGATACAACAGGGTGTAAACTGTGTTAATACACCATTAATTTAACTCAGGATTTAATTCTGTAATGCTAATAATGCAATTATTTTCAATCATCTGTATTTAGACCTCTGATCAAAAAATGGTATCATCCTCTGCTTCCTTCATACAAGCAGCTCTAGCAATAACTGATATCAAAGGAAACATGTAAAGTTTGCTTTCCATCTTTTTTTTTTCGTATCTGTGTTGTCATTCGTGCCAGGAGGTGGTGCCACAGAGCAGGAAACAGTTTGGGTATGGTCTGACACGCACATCTTGCATGATCAAGAGATTAAGACATGGTTTCACCTTCTTCCAAAGTGTATTCAAGGATCTTAGCTGAATCCTGCCACAATTCAAATATCCCAAGGTAGAAATGGAATTTTTTTTTTTGCCATTCTATTTGTATTCCTTCCACATTGTTTGCTTTTTAGTAAGACATTTTATCAGAGAATTCACAGCTTTCTTCTACACCATGAAATCTCCTTCATCCTTCCATCATAAGCAGACTTGAGAGATCTGTGACACGATCCATCTCCCTTACTTTTTCTCCCTCCTTTTCTATTACCTTGCTCACAGCTCTTGCTTTTTTTCTGAAATAGTTAGAAAATGATTAAGTCACCTGAAGCAGGTTGAGGACCAGCATGATCACTGGTTTATAAATCCTGAAATGTTTCTATTGTTGCCTTTCCTCGTTTGCCTGGTTCAAGACTGCTTGCAGGAGAAGTGTGGGTCTGCACAGAGCAGAACTGAATCAGCAAGTCAAAAACTAGGAGCCATTTCATGTTTTCAGTCCTTGATAGCACCATGACATTTTTGCAGTTCAGAATGGACACTTTTTACTTTTACAGAGAACCTGCAACTGCCTGTATCCATGTACAGAGACAGTGATCCTTCAGTAAACCTCCAAAGAATTCCTTCTTGAAAGATATGCTACACCTCGTAAGTCACACAAGAATGAGTAAACCACTGTTTTGAACAATTTTAGCTTGAGTGTGCTTTGCAGGACCCATTGTAACTATGGAAAGTATTAGTATGCTTCTGAACCTACAGATGTGGCTTTAATCACCACCCTTTTTTAGTGTTTCAAAGTCATATACTTTCAGATAAGTTGGTTTTCAAACCAGTTCCCCCACTTCCTGTTCTCAGTATCTTGATTATGAACTTGATATAAGCTGGTTGCCATCTTCATTCTGTTGCATAAAAATCTTTCGGGTCTGTTTCCTTTCCAGATCTGTGTTTTCTCCTGTCCCACTCTCCCTGTGTCAGGCTCACTCATGCTCTCTGTAGCATCCAGACTTTGCACTTCATTTCACAACATGCTTTGTGTTCACTGCCACTCTTCTTAAGTTTTGCTTCATCCACTGCCTTAGTCCGTGGCTCACACACTCAGCTGGATGAACTGCTGTGTTTTCTTTCTCATCAGGCTGTGAGGTCTTTGCTACTGGACTCTGACCTGCTCAGCACTGCAGCATGATGCTTTCAAACATTTGTTTTCTATAAAATATGTTAAATCTGAGCCTCACATATATAAAAAGTCTCTGGCTTCTCAGAGAAGTGCCTTAACTCCTCAGGATGAGGTATGCATCCTCTCAGTGATACACAGGAATCTACTCCACAGTAAAGTAAAGCACACCTTTAGTGGCCCGGCCAGGGGGAGCATGTGGCATGCAGGGTGTTAACAACACACCTCCATGTGCCTCTCCCCCATGCTCATCTTACAGTGGTTATTTATATCTTTACAAGTTCAGCATCCGCCCTGTTTGTTCGCTTACCTAAAAGTTACAGTCTTAAGGGGTTGGGGTTTTACGTAACTTGTGGTTTTCTTCTCTTAGGGTTACAAACATGGTGCGCTATTCTTATCTAACACATTCATCAAGCCTATTTTGCTAATGCTTACTTAATTTTATCATTACACACTTTACCTCTATATTAGTTACACTTCATCCATAATTGGGTATTAATTATGTTCCTATTCTTTTATTACAATTTTCTACCCTTTGTGACAGTTCTTCTATTTGTCATTCAAACAGCAGTTAGTATTCTTCCTTCTTATTGCTTAGCCCACAAGAGTTAAGCCCTTGTCCTGCAGAAAAAGTGATTAGCCAAACCCATTAGCTGGCTTTCCTTTCCGTTATGGTCTTAGTGCACTCACTCGGTTTTGTTTTTCTCCAAGAGCAGTTAGAGTTAGGTATAGCATCTACTATTTGCTTATCATTGTAGCCCCTTCTTGGGCTGGGCTTCTTGTCTTGCAGAAGTGGTTGCAGTTGAGCACAGCAGCCAACACCCAACTTTTATTGATCTATACTTTATCCTAAGGCACTTGTGTTAAGGGGTCCTGTGTTTCATATATTAAAGGAGTCCTGTGTTTCGTCAGGCTGCCTCTGAAGTACCCCTACTCCCTTGGCAATGTCACAGTCTCCTTGTTTCAGGAGAGGAGGACAGCTATGGAGTAATTTTACTGTCTGTAGCACTCTGTCTTTGTTGGAGTGCCTGGAGAGTCCCAAAGTTGTATCTGTGGTAGTGTCATCTGTCTGGAGAAAGTTCCTGGAGTGGAGATCAGCAGACACACAACAACCCATGCCTGTGCCACTGAACCCTATTCCTGGTCCACATCCAAACTACCTGTAGGGGATACTCCTAGCCAGTGCTGGCTTCCAAACTCTGCACAGAAGTTGTTCAGTAGAGTACCAGCCTGCTTGGCCAAAACCATGCCAGATGTTAGTCTGACAATTTAGGAACATAGACAAGTACGTCCCAGTGTTCAAGAACATTCCCTGATACTGTGGAATTTTGTAATAGAGCCTGAAATGTCCAGGAGGACCTTGCTGTTTCAAAACCTCTTATCTTTATTCCCCCTTGAAGTGTTTATGGAGTTTTTTGAGGATTTCTTACATTTCCTAGACTTTGCTTCCCTCAATAATACCAAGGTCATCAGCTATAATCTTTGTGTTTGGGAGATCCAGGAGACACAACAGTCTGATCATATAGCAACACAGGGCCTTACCCTCCTTGTCACACACAGACAGGAGTGCCTGTCCCTTTGGACACACGCCAGTGAAACAAAGACACCCAGCAGAGCATGCTGACCACACTGGGTGTGTTCTTAGAGCCTGATAAAGTTCACTGGCTGTATTAACACTTCTGCCTACAGCAGCTTCCAGCTAATTCAGATTTGCTTGCCTGCTGCTTTCTCACACTGCAGAGCTACCTTGCCTTTGTGGTCCTGACAGCTGCTCTTCTGTTGAGACCAGCAAATCAAATGGATCCAGCCAATTTGCCAGGCTCAGATTGCACTATTTCTAGCTCAGATTTGTCCTGTAGATGGCCATTGCTTTGAAAAATGTGTTTATAGACAGAGATCATTTTAGCACAGAGAATATTTCTGGTCATGCTCCCTGGTATCCCACAGCTTTACACATTAACTAGGATAAATGACAAGCTACAACATGTCTTGTCTCCTGGGGGTTTTAAATTTTTTTTTTATAGTACATATTTTTGTTTTGGCTCTTAGCTGTTATCCTCAGGACTTGTCTGTGTGTCTCCAATAGAATTTTGCTCTTCAGTGTGACTGATTCATAGGCAACACTGGGATCAGGTTTGTTTGGGTGCTTGTGTACCATGAGAAGGGCTGGTGTTCTTCAGGAGCATCTGTGCACTCACACCATTAGAATATCTTATAACCACATCACTGATCTCTTCCTATTCTTGAGATTAACCTCCCTATCTTCTCAACCAGCCTATAGGATCCTCTGGTTTTCCTGCCCAGAGTACCTGGGTGCTGAGCTATAAGAGATGTCATGAGGCTTCATTCATCTCTGAACAGATCAGACTGGGTGTCAGAAATGTTGAAGCTATGTTAGTGCAATACTCTACTGAGCATAGTTAGCCCTGCTGCTGCACCCAGTGTTTCCACAGCCTCCATGGCCCTCAGGTCCCTGGAATCTCTTTCTGCCTTTCATGGTGTCATTGTCAATGTACTCCCTGGATCATCCTCAGTCCCATTGCTTTAATTCTTAGTCTGCTCAATGGCTCTGCTTGTGTTGATGTCTTCCACACAGTTGTCTGTTGTACTTAGTATTTTCTGGTGTTTTTCTAGAATTTAGTTCTGTTCAGATACCTATCAACTTCATTATTTTTGTTCTTTAACACAAACATCTATTTCTTTTGCTAATTGGTTTTGGTTTGGGTATTTTTACAAATAAAGTAGTATCTCCCAATAGCATTGCTCCTTCTGCATCCCCAGTATTTATCATGATGGTAGCTTGAACAATATTTCCATCTGACTTATTTCTTCACATTTATTTTTCTTTAGAAGAGATAATTAAGCTTTAGTTCTATTTTCTTTCCTTTATTTTCCATGATCATTCTGTAGAATTTCTAGCCTTATTACCACATGTAGTTTTTCTCTGGAAACTGCTGAATGCTGGTGATCAGGATCCTTTTACAATATCTCTTCGCTGCAATTTTAAGTGATGGTAGCTTTGCTACCATGGTGAGTGTAGCTGCCTTATGATAGGCAACTCCCTTTCACACCACAGATCTTGTAGTAGAAGAAAGTTACTCCCTTAATCTGCCACTGACTGTGCATTACACAGTGCCAGGTGTTCATTGTATCTGGCATCTTATTCCTTAAGGAAAGGACAAGGAACTCAATCCCTGTCTGCTTCAATCGCTGCATAAAGGAATTAATAAGTGAAAGGTGTAAACCCCTCACACATGGTAGAAGACAAGTCTCATTGCTTGGTAGAGTCCCATTCTCTACAACCGGAATTTTCAGCACACACACCTTTACCTCTAAGTGCATCAGACCTCTGGATGGTTGCAAACGGCTGAAAATGTTGATTCCACCAAGTTCTCCTCTCTGATGCCCTGCATGTCCAGTACTTCCCCTTGCCCCCTTGAAAGCTACTTGGGAACCAACTGTTACTGAAAATCAGAGTATGCTTTGGTACCTGTCAGTGAATTTTATGAGCTTGGTCCTTAGCACCATTTCTTCTGCTCAGTGATGTATGCAGAAGTCGTGTGGGGCAGCTGGGCTGTGACGTTCCATTTCTGCTGTGGCAGTTTATAATTGAGTGCATTTTCATGCAGATCATTTTTGTTTGGGCACAACCTCTTTTGGGCATAATCACTCTTCAGAAAGCAAATGCTACCAAACCCACGTAGCGATTAGAGTGGCCGGTCATCTGGCACTTCATGGAGTTCATATTCAGACACAGGACAAGTGCATCTGAATTCCCCGCTTATTCAAATTGGACATGAAGGGTTTTCATCCATGAAATTTGTTAAACTCTGAAATGCTAAGTGCTGTAAAGCAGTCACTGCTTGTCAGCAGTTTGAAAAACACATTGTGTGGTTCAATGTGCAAAACACAAAGGAATAGAGAAAGAAGGCACCTTTAACTTGGGCTTTTTGATTCCTTGAGAATTGATTGTTCAGTCCACGGCTGTGGCCTAGTCAGAAGCAGTAAGAGGGTAGAAGTGTGTAAATAAGGATTATGAAGGATTAACAACAAGACAAGGAAGCAACAAGTGGACATGGAATTAGAGCGTAAGAGAAGATTCAGAGGTGGAAACACAGAAAAACAAGTAAATGTGGTAAGAAACCACCATTTCGTTCTGAGTAGAGTGAGGGTGGGATTCAGGATGGACATTGAATCTGACTGAATCACAGACTAAATTTTGCAAGGTGTAAAGGCAAGAGTGCAGAAGTCAAACTTGTCTGGCAAATAAGGGAGCAGCAGCAAGAACCTCTGAGATGAACTGAGGTGTTCAATATTTGTCTTCTCCTCACCCCTCTTCACTCCTTTTTTCCATGTGAACAGAACAGAGCCAGGAAGCTACACTGTCCTGTATTCCCCCAGTGAGATTCTAGAGTACTTGGAAAAGGCAGTTTCATTATAGCATCTTCTCCCTGTAAGTTCTGGTAGAGGAAATCTCTAGAAAGGTCCAAGAGGCAGAATATAAATATTAAACACTTAAATGATACCATGCGTATGATGGAAATTCCCCAGGCTCAAAACAGGCTCAAGTTTCCAGAGGTTGCTTTAAGTATTTCTTCTGTCCCTTGAACATCCCAGAATTTTGTAGGAGCATAAAGAGATGGAGATATCTTGCAGAATACAAGGGAGTGAGTGTTACATGTGACATCATGTTTTCTAGAAAGGATTATCAGCAACTTGGCATCTCACTGTGACGTGGAGGAAGCTCCCTTTGCAAACTGCTAAATTTTCAGTGAAAAAGGATGTAGAGGAAATCCAGTGTGTGAGATGAGAGTTAAGTAGGACACAAGTGCACTGAGGCACTTCATCCTCTGCCTGCTTCCTGCACGCTCAGTCAGAGTGACAGTGCCCTGATTGAAGCCCCTTTCCAGCTGCCGCGGCTGCACTGAGACAGATGCTGGTTATGCAAAAGCTCCCCTGGGGTCATGAAAGCAGGTTTGGGGTAGCTGAAACACAGCAAAGCAGGTACTGGACAGCACTGAGCATCTAAGAGTTCGGCAGGTTGTCTATATTCATAGTATGGGTTCCCTCCACCACCAGCAGAGAAAAGGAACCAGAGGTGTCAGCTTTGCTGAACTGCTGCTCTTGCTAATTACAGAAGAAAATGAACTGATTGGATTACAGAAGGTGCCTGCTTTACAGATGGCTGAAGAGAGGCAAAATAAAGCCCCAGGTCTTTTCAAGATCCTGAACATTTTCCTTCAGAGAGCGAAATTGCTGCAGAACATTTAGACAAGAATCAGGCACTGACCTTTAAAGATAGAAATGAAATGAGTTTGACTCTTCTGGTACTTTGTGCTCTTCAGAACAAAAATTCCAAATACTTCACCTGCTTGTCTGCATAAACAGTCCCAGTAGTGCCTGGTCATTTATTTATGCCTTTGCTTTAAAACTGTATGATTGATAAGGCACACATGAACAACACTCTGCTAATGTTTAACACAGGGCAGAGTTTGCTCCTGGGCTTTCTGCAAATGCATCTGGCTAGAGTGAGTTACAGAACTGGACAGATTCACAGCCACCAGCTGACCACTGGTCTCTCCCTTCTATCTGGTGATGGATGGCTTGTATGAATGCATGGAGAGACTCATAAGATGAATCATACTAGCATATATTTTGTCCTGATTACACTTTGGGCTCATCAAGCACTGTCCTCTTTCTTCTGGAAATAACTGTACAAACATTTTGAAGAAAAAGCAACTCCTCGCCCTAAATTAAACTATCAGAAATTCTCCAGTAACCTTTCAGTGCTCTGCAAAAATAATAATAAAAAAGGAATTCCTTCCTGCTTATGTGGTGAGTAGATGTTTGGAAAAAGTACCTCATATATCAAACCATGAATATTATTACAGTTTGTTAAAGTAAGAAGGATTGTACATCTGTCACCCACTCATCCCCTAGATTATTAAGTAGATTTCTCTTTAGAGCCATCATTTATTTAGTGAAATTCAGAGTAGGCCTGCTGGGATTTCTTTTTGGTGTAAGCCTGGTCCTTATCCTCATTTGCACTACAAATATTTCTTTCAAAACTGCTGCAATTAAAGTGGATTTATCCAGGTGTTGCATGTGTAAAATCAGTAGAACTAGTCCTTTGTGCAATGCAAAGATCACCTCTACCCACCAGGAGATGTGGCTGCAGGGGGGATGCACAGTCAGACCAGGACACATCTGGCCAGGCCTGGTTGCAGGAGTCACTCTGATATTCCAGGTGCCTCCAGGTGCTCATCCACACCAAGATTTGTCACATTTGTCACACTCCACCGCGTTTGGGTACGGATTTGGTGGAGGATGGGAATGTCAACAGCTGGCCTTGCAGGCACTTCTGCAAAGTTATAGTTACACTGACCTTGTTTCAGACCACAGAGGTATCTGCTCCTGTCTGCTGTGCTCACATCACTGCAGACAGAGCTTTTATTTTAGTGTGGAAAAAGCCCTGTGTGGTACTCAGGTATACAGGGGCAGCAGTTCAATCCAAGCAAACTGCCATGGGGGCACTGTTCTTTACTTTTAAGGTAAATTGAAATAAGTTAATTGTTAATCTAAAGCTACAATAACAGAATTGCCCCAAGATAAAGGACAAAACTCTTAGAGGAAATTATTCATAGGCAACTCCCTCAGCCAAAATTCTCTTGGACTGAACAAGGAAATTTTTCATGCAGTTTAATATTTTCTAGATTATGAAAAATTTAATTCAGTTCCGAGCCGCATTACATGTGCAAGAAGCGGGTTTTTCCAGTGAAATGTCCTCCATCAGTCAGTGTTCTAGATGACTAATAATATTTACAAGAGGGTTTCTATTGGTTTAAATTCATACTTCCAGCTAAGCTATTAGAGTTTCAGAGTGTCTGAGCCCTCATTTTATTTTTCAGAGCATTAGGGCTTTTATTTCACTTTTTTTCAGTGCAGTGAAGCTAAATTAATAAAAAAGTGCTATAGTAATTTAAGGGCTTCAACACAGGGATTTTTTGCTCTACCTGAAAAACCCTGAAATTCTCTAGCTGATGTTGACTAAATGGATTCAAGGCACTGCTATGAATTCTGCAACAGATGTGGCCAGGGATTTGGAGAAAGTGCAACTGTGTCTATTTGAATTCAAGATTTTTATTATTTCTGATGCATTTCAGTACCAGGAAAGAGCAAGGCAGATGAGAGACTGGGGAAATGGTGTGGGAAGAAGGCTCTTGAGTTTTGCCAAGACCCTTCAGCAACTACTTTCCTTCCTCCCTTCCTCCCTCCCTGCCTCCCTCCCTCGCCATCATCTAAACCCCTTGGAATTTAGCAGTTCTCACACAGCTCCTACCTGGTGAATTAATGGGATTTTCAGAGAGGAGGAAAAAGGAAGGGAAGGAGAAGGGAAACCTTTCTGATCCAGTATAAGAAGAGAAATTCCACTTTCTATATCTTGCAGCATATCTACTTAGGAATGAGTCTGGTTATGGGGTAGCAGCTCTCCTCCTTTAAATATTTATTTCAACCAAAGTAAATATATCTGTGTGTAGGTACAGCTTTTCTGGAATGAGAGCCTTGATCTTGTTCAGCCTAAGCCTCTCTGGTACTGACAAATTAACTCATAACTGGTATAAACTCTATCTCCATATGCTTCACTGCCCAGAACAACAAAAGCACCAGTAGTGGTTTTCTAGTGTAGACAGAGACTTTTAGATTTTTTTTCTGCCACAGCACAGAATTTCAGGTTTTCTCAGAATACATTTTATCTTACCTATTTTAAATTTTTCAGCCAAATCTTGATCTGGTTTTTAGCTGAGCTCTGTGAACTGTTCAAAACCAGACAGCTCCCTTTCCCAAGAACTACCTGAGCAATCATTTACCATGCTGTACTTTTACCACAGAATATCCCTGATAACTGTGCTATTCTGGATTTCTTGCACCATTGCCAAGAGGGCTTTGAATTCAGATGTTGCCCTCCAGCATGTGCTCCCAAATCTAATTTCCAGGAGAAAATCTGGTTCCCAAATGCAAGCAAAGCCATGGAGAGCTGTCCCTTAGCCCTAGAGTGAAGCTCTCAGCTTTTTCAGAAGCAGCATGAGGTTTTCTTAGCCCACACTCTGGGTGCCTTCCTGACATTCCCTGCATCCTAATATTGTGATGATAGCTGGGTATGGAGGGCAAGAGAGGAAACTCAAATGAAAAGGCTTTTTCTGCCTCAAAATGCAAGAGAGATCAAGGAAGATCACTTGAGAGTGCTTCATTGAATGAGCTGACCTGCCAGCAAGACAGAAAATGGGAATGGAGTCAAGCAAACAATCCCAGTGCCTGCACACAGCCTTGTGGCTCTGGCTCTCCCTCTGACAGGGACCTGCAGCCTCTTTGCTGTGCTGAGAAGGTTTTTGCAGTTTGTCATGACCGTTGAGTGTGCTCGAACAGAGAGCACAAATTACACACGCACACACATTTTTCACCCCCACTGTTCTCACTGCAACAGCAACTCTGAGAAAAGCAGGCAGGAGGCTCCATTTAATTTCCATGAGACATGAATAAATGTCATTGGTTTCAGTGGGAGTTATTTGTATCCTGCAGTGGGAGAGCAGCACCCTGATATCTCTGCTGTTCTCTGGCTCTTGGTAGCTGGGCCTCTGCAGTCGTAGCAGGGCAAATCCTGCTGCCAATTTTCTCTCTGTTTTTGTTGTTTTGTGCTCTGCTTTCATTGAACCTATCATGGGCTGTTAGGAAGAAACTTTCCTTCTGGCCTATTATTCCATTACCATTCATTATGAGGGGTTTTTTCACTTCATCTGACACATTTGATGCCAGGCTCTGTCAGAAATGAGTCTCTGGACTAGGAGGACTTCAGGGGTTCAGGATGCACTGAGAGCTCAGAGCTGGAGGATGGGGCATGCTGCAGATGCAAATGTGATATGCACATTCAGCAGCATGAAATATAATTCCTGCATTTTGCTCACTCTCATTGCTGCAGCTGACAGAGGAGATCTACACGTCCCTCTGTGATCCCACAGCCTCGGAGGTTTCCAGCCGTTTACGCTTCAGAGGGCTGTGTTCCCAGCTCTCTTTTCATCGATGTCCCAGCATGCAGGCATGTGCTAATCAGTTTAGCAGGCTCATCATTTGATTGACTTCAAAGCTGGGAACCCAGCTGCTGCCTCTCTTAAAAGATAAGAAAGGCTAGCAGGACAAGGGTTGTTTTTTCCTGCCTTTAGTTTATGCTTGTCCTTTTTGGGTAGGTCAGAGATAAAAGGTGATCTGTTTCATGCAACGTTTGTTTGATTTCTTTCAGCCACTGTTGGATTAGCATCTCACATCGTTGTCCAGAAAATGTGTTTTCATCACCTTGTAACAAAACCTCCTTTTCTGAATTCACACATTTGGACTGAGGAAGTGTTGCCTTTGCTTTTTTGAGTGCCTAAGGTTAAACAACAGCAGTGATCTGCCATGGAATTCACTCTCTCCGAAGGGCACCAAAACCACAAGGTCCTGTACAAAAAGTACAATCTCCAGAACAATATCCACAGCCAAATCTCCTGAGCAATAGGCTCTTTCCGTGGCAACATCTTGCAGATGGCTGAATTTCAGCAGTTATCTGGGCTGACACGTCCATTATTCTGCACTGGAAGAACAGGCTTCTTACGCATGAAATGGTCATAAAGATGAACGTAAGTAATGTTCTGAACTCAGAAATGGGAAATTTAAACAACTGTCTTTTTACTCATCATGAACTCAAAGGTGTGAGTTTTCCAAGGAGCAGTGATTTCTTTTTATGGCGAGTAATTTATTAGGGCTTTTTTCCTCCCTTCCTCTTTGTAAACTGATTACAAATATCTCTTATTTATCCATTATTCATGCATTAGGTAAATACCTTTACTCATTTGATTTTGGTGTGCAAGCCATTTTGCACATAAATTTTTGCAAGCGTTTTGCAGAAATCTGAGATTTCTGATCAGTGTTGCAGGGATTACTTTGAAGGGGGAATGCTCTTTTATGCCTCCTGACTGATTGACTGCTGTTACTAACTCAGCCAGCTGGAACTGTGGTCAGGAAAGTGGTGCCTGTCCTTTTTTAGCCAATGCACTCTATCCACAGAGCATGCCTTCCAACAACTGAGCTTCAGCTACTCTCAGGATGGGTTCAAGCACCACAGATTTGCCACACAACTTTGTTTATTATGCAGTGAAGGTTTCTAAGTGATGGATATTGTTCCTGTTGCTGTATCTCTTTTGCTTTTGGGATTTTCAAAGGGAAGAAACCAACTTAAACTAAAAGTTTTTCCAAATAGGATGCAGAAAAAAATAGAAATCTACAAAAATGTTCTATGCAAAACATAAGATTTGCTTAGCATAGAGTAATTCTCTCTACTGCCCATGCCTGTGCTGGAAAGGGAAGGGTCAGACCAGTAGATGACTGAAGGTTAAGCACCAGGGTGGAAAACGAATTCAAATGAGGCTCAGAGTTGCATAGACATGAAGAAACACATAAGAATTTTTGGTGCTAGTGCCTCACATGTGTGGAGCTCAATTTTCTAGGGGACATCCAAGGAATTACACCACTTTTTTCCACCTGAAATGGTGCTAGTGTTTCTAATTTTGAGTGATCCTGAAAAAGAAAGAGTGTAAAGGAAAGATACCCCGAATGTTCCCAAGACCGTTAAAAAAAAATTCTGCGATATATTTTCTTCTCTTCCCCCCTCCACTCCCTTCATACTCTCAGCATTCACGCCTATATCCTCACTTTTGGGGAACTTGCTTTCTGCCAGGCTGCTCTGTTTAAAGGTTTCTGTAGCTTAACAATTTTTAAGATTTGAGTCATATGCCTTGCTCAGTGACATCTTCCCTTCCCCCAGGCCTCATCTAAAGGTTTCTGGATGTCAATCCACCGGATGTTTCCAATCTAGAGCACAGCACAGGCATTGTGTGAAGTACATACGTCAAACACTGTAGGTCAAGAGAGCCAGGGTGTTTGTGAATGGTTGGAGTTCAGGGGTTATTTGAAAAGAAACATCTTGATGAAGGACCTCTCCTTTCTGCAGCCTGCTGTTTTGTGTCTGCTCCTGGAGATGAACAGCAATCCCAGCCCAGAGAGGGCCCCTCTGTCCGACCACTGAACCAAGATACGTGCTTGTTTCCAGTTGCTTTGGCTAGACAAGAAACAGCAGAGTTAATGGGCAGAAAGGGATATTAATTTGCATTTGAATACAGCCCAATACAGTTACTCAATGTTACTGCTGGGTAATGGGAAAATTAGGCTGAAAGGGAGTTAACATATGGAAAAGAAATGTAGCTGATGCTGAGAAGACAGACTGCAGTTGCAGTGAATTAGTGACCACAGCTGTTAAGCAGGATGCCATGCTGCTCCCAGGGCAGTAGCGCTGCAAAAGTAGATATTCCATTTTATACACATTGTGACACAATGTAGAGTGGCTGGAGAAATAAAATCAACCAACAGAAAAAAAAAAAAAGTGTGTATGTGTGTGGGAAGTGATGTAGTTGTTGTATTAAAAGTGCAGTGATGAAAAACCACAGAGGCAAAGGAATGCAAGGGGAGGTATCCTGCCCTCTTAAAAAAAAGCAATAAAACCCATAAAAAAGTTTCCTTCCATTTGCAGTGGGCCATTATTATTTTCCAGGAGTCCGGCTAATCACAGCAATTCTCCCTGAGTCAGGCAGAGCCCAGAGCTTTATACATGTTTCTATGTGTTATTATAGTTGAGAGCAATATGTGGTTACTGTCTCAGAGCTATTGCTTTTTTTTATTCCTTCTTTTCTCAGGGTCTGTGTTTCCTTTCCTGCCTGAGGACCTGACTGAAGTGACCTTGTGAGCTACCTATTGTCCCAAGGAAATCAGGGGATGGGTTGGGACTGGAAAGATTCATACAAGCAGCTCCCTTTCAGCTCTGGGTGTTTCATTTCATTAAGCCCTGGTTTGTTCTGCAGCATTCATTGCTGTGCTCCCATGGACACACAGCAGAGTAATGTGGAAAGCCACAATGTTCTCCCTCTATTTTCTTTATTTTCTTTTTTTAATAAGTGAAGACTCTTGAGTAAGCTTTAAACACATACAAAGCCATGACCAGACATCCTCACCCCTTTTCTTACAAGACAAACTATAGTCAGAGCATTGCTTTTCCAGACTGGCTAAAATTGGCATCATCAATAAGCCAAACTTTTTTAATGGTACTGTGACCCTACAGTGTTCGATACAGTACTCACCTAAAACTTTCAGTACTCTTTCTATTTTGACATGTGTTCCAGAAAAATATAAATATATGGAGATATTTGAATAATTTTTTCCCCCCAAAGAAATCCTTAGGATTTAGTTCCACATCTGCCAGCAGTACTGGTGTGTGGCTAAACACATTGCATGGCTTCGAACTTCTCAAGCCTAACTGTAAAAGGGTATTGCCTGTGCTTCTTATTGGTTATATCAGATGAGTCCCACTTCAGTTCTTTGCTTGCTTTGCTGATCTCATTAGAAAGAATTAAAGTTTTTATCTGGTTCACATCTAGTAGCTTTGTTTAGCTGGGGCTCTTCCAGTGTGGTTTTTTTATTTGTTTTTTGGTTTTTTTTTTAACAGACCATTTACTTCTGAAGCCTTGCCACGCTGCCGCTCACCCAGCGTTATTATTACTGAATTCTTTCTGAGGGTTCACTACCTCCCTCATAAATCATTACATTTCCATTTAACAAATTTAATAGCAGGATCTGGTTTCAATCCTCCCTACACAGAAAAGCCACTTCAGCTTTTAATTCGGGCGAGGAACTTGATGGAATGTGCCTGGTGCTCTGAGCAGCTCCCAGCCCTCAAAGCATCTCTTTGCTGGGGCCAGCTGGGCTGCCTGGGGCTGCACATTGCAGGGATCTGGGCCTTCCTCACCTCCGCTGCAGAAGGAAAAAATGGAAGGAAGAAAGAAGAAGGGCAAAGAAATAAGCTGCTCCTTTTTTTTTTTTTTTTCATCAACCTAAATAAAGGGAGAAAAAATTCCAGTTCCAAGCTGAAAAATCATGAAAATTCTGAAAACATTGAAAATTTCTAAGGTGATGGATTTTGAATAATTGCAGTGCATGAATTAGGACATGTTTATATGCAAAGCCAGCACTGTCATAGTACATCGGACATTTCACCCTGCCCATATACCCTCAGAGAGGAAGACATACCACATGGACACAGAGCAGCAACAATTCTCAGGAGCATTTCACATCTTATTCACGAACTGTAGGTGTGAGAACATGCTACATTGAGGTGAAGAGGAAGAACTCAGCACTGAATCTTGTCCTTGGTGAACATCTCCCATCTCAGACACCCAGACACCGTTCATTGCAGGGGATCACCAATCATGCCTTAGCAAAGACTGTAAGTGCAGACTTAACAGGAATTCACTGAGGACTGGCTGACATATATTTAATAATTTGCTTACCCTACAATCATATTTTCAGGTGGTTGTTCCTTTAAAGGCAGCTGATACCTGCAGCAGGCATGCACGTAGATTTTGGGGTTGTTCTTGATTTGACCTTGTCAGTGCTTGGCCTTGACTCTAGCTGATCCCAGCACAGAAGGCTCTTGCGAACTCCTGAGGTCCCCAGTGCTGTGCCAGCTGAGCACCTCACCTGCTTTGCCCCCTGGGAGTTAGAAAAGTGTATTCTCCCTGTTTGTCCCTATTTCTCCCAGCATCTCCTCTTTCTCCTCTCATGTCCTGCCTTTTGCAGCCCAGGTAAGGCTTAGTGAGAGTATCCCAGGCCCGTGTTAAGGATTTGTGACCACTTTCACAACACTCTCCAGCATGACTCCACAGTGGTGACAGTCTCCCTCTGGCAGTCTCAGCTTGGGCAGAGGCCTGATTCAAATCCATTAAAGCCACTCTAAGATCCTCTTTGATTTCAAAGCGCTTTGGATTTAGGCTTCTTTCCCATCCAACAGGAGTCCCTTCCGAATTAGCTCCAAGGCACATCAGCTGGGTGCTGTGCAAAGGGTTTTCTAGTGTCAGTTGGAGCTCTGTGGATATTAAAGAGCACAACATACTACTCAATTTTCAGTCAGTCACGTTCTGCCACCAGTTGTATTTTGAAACGGAGGAGCAGGGAAAGGGGAGATAATCTCTCACATAAGTGTATGCAATGTGCACCAGTAGAATATAAGGACACCATAATGACATCTTATTAAAACAATCA
Organism: Cnemophilus loriae; assembly: GCA_013397755.1. NCBI lineage: Eukaryota > Metazoa > Chordata > Aves > Passeriformes > Corvidae > Cnemophilus > Cnemophilus loriae. The sequence continues at coordinate 775,872 of VZTF01008311.1, read as the reverse complement.
TTGCAATGAAAATGGATTATTTACTTTGTAATCCATTATGCTTTCCCAGAAAGCAGTTTTTGGATATGATTTTCAATTTTCTTTGAACCAGATGCATCCCTAACCACAATTACTTTTATAGCTCGCAGACGTTGCCACTTTCAAGCCACCACAGCACAAGGGAACACCAGGAAGGAAGACAGGGATGAAAACTGGTCAAAATTACAGGTCTGGTGTCCATGGGCAGGACCGGAGCTCACTTGCATGTGCAGATATTTGTCTTCCTGAGGACATACTGACATCTCCACCCTGTGCCACTGCAGGTGACATGGAGGAGAAGAAAGAGGGAAGTTGCTGACCTGGTAAGTTTTCTCATTGTACATCAGCTTCATGTAGCTGTCCTTAAAGCTCCAGTCTTATGCAAGATTTAAGAGAATTGCTGGAGTTAGCAAAGAGGAATAATTTCATATACCACACTTAAAACTATTGCTCATGTCTTTATCTCAAAGTCCAGATACAAACAACTGGGAAGCTCACCTGGCTTGGTTGCAGTAGAAATAGATTATTAGCTTTCTGAAAGTTCAGCACTTCTGTAAACAACACCAAGACTTGATCCCAAGCAAAGTTGTCTCATCCCCTAACACTGTGGGCAACTCAGTAATCACAACCTGGGTGACACTGCTGTGCCAGGCAAACCAGATCTTCACATACTCTTTCCTAAATGCCTTAGAGAAGAACAAAATTATACAGGATTTCAGGAAGAAAATTAACCTTTCAAGACCCCCCTAAGTCCAGGGAATCTTTATCTGTGTCTTTCCACGACTGCAGGCTGAAACAATAGGAAGCAAGAGAACTGTTAAATTTGCACGTTCTGTTCTATTTCAATGCACACACATGCACATATCTCACACCCAGCCCCCAGGGTGGTTGGCGTTGGGACATGGAAACAGCTAACCAGAAGGGCTGTCCCTCATCAGCTTCAGATTCCTGCCAGCAGGTAACAGATGTCTTTTGTCACCAGGAAGGGCAGGGTGAGCGCTGCCATTATTCCCAGCTCTGGACCAGGTATCAGCGGCCTGTCTTATTCTTCCCAAGGCAGTTTACACAGGCACTGTCAAAAAGTGTGAGTCCAGCCTGCACGGATCCCCACAGCCAGATGAAGCCCTGCATGAACTCATCAGATGGCAGAGCTAAGAGCTGCTCCCTCCTGCTGCCTCAAAGGCTGGCTCACTCTGGAAGCGAGCACCCACTGCCAGGCTTTGTGTGCAAAGCCTGATTCTCCTGCTTCGTCTTTCAGCAGCTGGAACAGCTGTGTTCAATCAGATCTGACTGCGATGCGAACTCTTGAGTACACAAATGCTAGCGATGATCTGCGCAATTTCATCATCCAGTAATTGGCAGCCGTACTGCCTAAGGGGCTCTGAGCTCCTGACCAGCACTGGCACTTTCCCGAGCTCCATCCCCCAAGTGACACGTGCACGTACAAGAGCTGAGCAACAAAAAACTCTCTAAAGTGTCACAGGTTAAGCCCAGCCAGCAGCTCACTCATTCCCTCCAGGTGGGATGTCAGAGTGAATCGGAGGAGTGAGAAAACCTGTGGTTTAAGATAAAGACAGTTTAAGAGTTAAAACATAAGCTGTACACTCAGGCAAAGCAAAACAAGGAATTTATTCACCACTTCCCTTGGGCAGGCGGGTGTTCAGCCATCTCAGGATAGCAGGGCTCCATCACACCTTGCTGGAGAAAACAAACACCATCACCTTGAACATCCCCCCCCCCTTTCTTCTTCTTCCTCAGTGCAAATGCTGAGCATGATGCCACATGGTATGGGCTAACCCCTGGGTCAGCTGGGGTCAGCTGTCCCTGCTGTGTCCCTTCCCAACTCCTTGAGTACCCCCAGCCTCCTCACTGGCGGGGGGGTTGAGGAACAGAAATGGCCTTGGCTCTGTGTAAGGTCTGCCCTGCAGTCAAAAAACCATCACTCTGTTTTGGTCGTGCATCTAAAGCACAGCTCTGCACTAGCTACTGTGAAGAAAATCAGTTTTATCCCAACCAAATCCCGTGTGCTCATGTACAAGAATTGGGCAGCAAAAACTGGTGAAGGCTGGCACAAATGAGAGAGATTCTGTTTCACCAGGTTATTCCAATTCCAAAGAGCTTTGCAGAGATGACAATACATCTTGCCTAAGGCGAGGTCAACCCTCCACTGATCATTTTTCACCAGCCATGCTGGGGCCCTAAGTCCCCGCTGTCCTGGTTAGCAAAGCCCCAACCATTCTGAGAGTATGGCAACAAAAGAGGAGGCCAGTTGAGAGCCAGATTATGAATTATCGTGTAAATTCAGGGAAAATCCTAAGCCACAAAAAAGCTTTCAAATCAGGCTGACAATATACTAAAAATTTTAATGGACTTATTTAAAATTGTGAGCAATTTATGAGATAGAACAAGAATCAGAGAAAATTTTTTCCATGAAGGTGGCCCCAGCTGGTGTCTGCTCACAGCCACGTCACTGGATTTTTCCATTACATCTTCTCTTCTCACTGCAGCTGTACCCAGCTTTGCACGAGCTCAGCAAAGCCTTTGGTGCAGCTGCTGCCCTTGCTGCTCTGACAGGTGACCCAGCATTTACTTTTTATATTATCAAGATGACCCTGAAAGTGGCCTATGATCGATTCAGAGCTTTGTGAAGCCTTTCTGAGGTGCTTGCAGCCACATGAATCTCAACTCCCTGGTGTGTCTACAGGCTTGCTTGAGATTGCAGGCCTACCCTAATTGTTATTGCATAGGACTATGTACCTGAGCCCTGGTAGGACTTGGAGATGGGGTGGCAATAAAATGTCCTGTTGTACTGACATGGTTTTTCTCTTCTTCCTGGTGGTAAAAGTAATTGCATTTGGACCTCTCCTCTCTATGTCTTGGTGCAATCTGTTGCTGAGACACAGGATGGGTGGGGAAATTTCAAAGGGCTGATCTTCTTCTCTTGCTTTCACTTGCAGTGTAAAGAGTTCTGCAAATCCTGCCACAAGCACTGCTCTTGCACCTCAGCTCTTCCTGTGCTTCCTACTGGAAGACAGAAGAAGCAAGTGTTTAAATCAGGTGCACTCTCCTACCAGGGTTTGAGCCAGCCCTGGCTCAAGGTCTGTTAGACCTGGTAACTGTGAGACTCATTTCACTTAAGAATTCAAGCCCATGTTAAAAATAGAGGTCCTTTGTGGTGCCCATGCATTTGATGTGTGGAACATGTCCTCATATGAACCCAGTGGCTATTCAAACCTGCAAAGTTCTGTTCATTGTGTTCATCTGAGAGAGCTACAAGAGCCTGTCCCTGGATCCTGCCTGCACGGCTTGCTGCCCTTCCCGAGAGCTCATTAGGCAGTGGAATTGTACATAGGACCTGAGCAAAAGCACAGTGGAGCCAGTGAATGATTTTCTATTGATCCAAGCCCTTGAACTGCAGCAGCACAGGCAAAGCAAATTGGGCAAAGCTTCTGCTTTCAACTCATCAGAACAATATTTGAATTTCCCCATATTGCCTCTTTTATTTTCCTTTGTCTTTTTTTGGACTTTGAACTATTTGGTTCAGACAGATTTCCCCTCTATATATCTCTTTGTATTTCTAAATACAGTTACTGGGAGGGGGGGGGATGAGCAAGAGGGAGAAATCAAGGCAAAACTATGGTAAATGGAGCTTTGTTTAACACACCAACAGGAGAAAGGAGTGAACCACAAACTTCTGAAAGAAAATTTACAGTATTAAAACAGTAACAACAAGAAATCATAATATATCATGGCTTTGCTATTAAATAGCATTCTTTATCTGACGAGTTCCTTGTGCTTTGAGTTAATTAAATCTTCCTCACTCACATGGTATGCAGAAGGTGGAAATCTTCAGCAAGACTGTCAAATGGCTACATTACCTGGGAGAGCAAACCACACTTCCTCAGGAAATGAGCACTTTTCTTTGGAAAAATCATGTTTGCTACATCTGCTCTAGCAAAGCTCCTCCCCAGTCAAACAAAAGAACAGCTGAGGAAATGAAAGCTTAATTTACCTGAGTTAAGACAGGGAAATTTAGAGCAAAAGAACCTGAATTTCTAAAAAAGTAGATGTTAAAATCTAGGGAGAAAACCATCGCTGGAAAAGAAGGAAAAGCAAACGTTACATGGATGCTGCATCAGCTGCAACATCATCTTGCTTTTTTGCCCCCTGTTTGCTTGCTGTTCCCCTTGCTTGATTTGTTGAACCAGTGACAAGAGACTCTCCACGCTGGAAACAAACTTGTTTTAAAATAGAAATAAAAAGTGTTTGTGTCTCCTATGGACAACTTACACTGGGAACACCAGCAATAGACTGGGAAATGAATGCTTCTCTAGGTGTATGCCAGCTGTCGAGCTTACACTAAACAATGTTCTTAATTAGTGGTAATTGGTTGGCAAACTCCTGGAAGTGAACAACCAATTTTTTTTTTTATAATTATGATCACTTAAAGACAATAGCATATTACAGATGATGACTAACAAGGACAAAGCAAAAGTCAATTAGAAAATATGGCTCTAATCAACTCAACTCTCCTTAAAGCACGAATCACTGCATTTTTTGTTCAAATGATAAAACCAGAGCTAGGAAAAGGCAGACAACTGTGCTGGGAAATGAAAAAGCAGAGCTATTCTGCTTCCCATGCTGAAAGGACAACACAGAAATTAACGAGGAATTGTTGTGACACATCACACAAAAGGACTATCCCCACAGTGCTGCCCTTGGTGAGCAGAAACCACCTGCACTGTCAGAGCAGCCCTGTTTTGGGGAAGGGCGCGTGATCTGTGCACCTCTGCCACCACTTGCAAGGCACTTTCAGTGACACCCAGTTGCTTTGATGAGGGTGGCTAGTGCCACTTTTATACAGCTCAGGATGTACCATTTAATTTTCAGGTGTCTATTTTAGACTTATTCAGCTCTCTTAGACATCCACACAAGACTGGCAGACATGATATAGGGCCCATGGAAAAGCTGTGTCCTCCTGGAAAGGCAGCTGGAAGGCGAGTGAGTTGTGTGACAGAACCCAAACTGCATTATAGGCCTGTGTTTAGACATCTGAACCAGTAAGGAGAGATTTCAGGTCCTATAAATCTTGTGCTGTCCTTGCAACATCACACCTTGCCTGGATCAGTATGGACCTTCCCACCAGACATTCTCTGAAAGTTGCTAAATGTGGAGGTATAAGGCAAGAACACAGCTCTGAGCTCAAAAGTGTGTTCTATATCTAGAAATGTACTGGCATTTGAAATAGAATTACTTTCTCTGTGGAGGGTGTACGCTTCAGATGAGGAAGCAAGTGGGCACATTTAAGGAAGGTTGTGATATAGAGGAGGGCTTCCAAGAAGTTACATTTCTGAACTTTCCAATCTTGAGCTTCTGTGTAATTGGTGACACTGCAGTGAGCAGAGGGCCACTGGTTTCAGGAGCAAATTCCATGATAAAAGTCCTTTTGTAGTCTCTTCAGCTTCTCTTACACTGTTGGCACTCATGAAGATCGGAATTTTTTAGATTATTTTTGGGGAGTACTTTTGACAGTATGTATATATCTATCTATCTATATATATATATATATATACACACACACATCTATATACACGTAATTTTTGCCACTAGCTGAAAGGACACAGTAGAAAACTGTTCCCCTGGAGGACCAAGTAACCGTTATCCAAACACTGTTAAATGGAACAGATCAATCTGCAAAGTGAGGAAGGAGATGTCTCCCATCCATCATCATGACACTGCTGAAGGCCAATATACGAAGGTTTGATTTTGTCTACTCTGACAGCACTCATTCAGCCAGCAAATCTCTGCCACGTTACACATGGCTCTGAAAGGTAACTGGCAGCATGTACATGACTTAGAGATACACAAACTCAAGCAAACACAATGAAAAAATATCAGCATAATCTGGAAAGCAGGCGACAGGGAGGGATATGAATTATTCCTCCTTCAGAATATGGGTACTCAAAACTGTTATTTGTGCTGCTCTAACCAACCCAGAAAGCAGAGTCTGTGCTGAGCATACAAATCTTGCCATTATTATCTTATCTTGGTGGTTTCAGGATGGATTTTACCAGGAACCAGAGATGAGTGGTTTCCTCCCTTCCTAAGTAGCACTTTCAGTATTTGCAACCGTGAAGGACTAAAATCAGTATTAAGCACCCCCAAAAAATTAATTTCTTTGAAAAATATCACAAGATAAAAGGAAAGCCACTTCTGTTGGTAGCCCTACCTTTTTTACTTCTTAATCCTTTTTACCATGACATGACTGAGTACCTCCATCATTGACCGCAGCATAATGTACTTTTAAATACATTAGGTTAGGTACTAATAACAACCTGGCTGCAACAGCTTGGATTTGGCACTGGCAGAAAATCCTATTTGAAAGGCCTGGCAAATTCAGTCAGGGTCTGAGCTCTATGCTGGCCGACCCAGGTCACTGTCACAGCAACCTGGAGAGCTGAGGGACAGCTCAGGCTTCAATCGGCTTGATGTCATGACCAGGCTGACAGGGTGGGTGTACAGCTTCAGCAAGAAAAGTCATTCTTTAACCTATATGAAAGTAGATTTAATTGGTTGGTAATGCTCTCCAGGTGTCCCATGGGAAACTGCAGATAAATTACTGAGTTTAGTGACAAGATGACCTCTGGGAATGGCAGACAATTTATATTACACAGGGTTTGGGGCTTCAGTACTGCCCACTGTGCTGCCAGCTTTGGCTGTAGATCAGTGCTTTAAGTCTTTTCACTGGCAGCTCACTGACTTTGCAATGAGAGTGGAAGATAAACCAGTCACGAACATCTCATCTGGGACATCTTTGCATCATCTCCTCTTGTGCCTGGATGTATTATCCATGTTTACAGGGCATGTTTACATTGGAGAGCTCCTTGCAGAGATTCCCAAGATCACCACACCCAAGCTGTTGCTGAAGCAGTACGCTTCATAATCACCTCGGCAGATCTCCACCCCAGCAAACTAGACTTGCTGAGAGGCAGCTGATTACGAGCCCAAGAACACTTGGAGGTTACACCACTCTCTACCCCACAGCTAGAGTCTGCATTGTGTGGGTGTCCCAGCCTCTGGGTGCTGTCTCTCTTCCTATTGGAATCTTTTGTGCAGCTCCAAGCAAAACCAGGGTATGATGCCCAGGGAGTCTAATAGAATCACGGAATCATTTAGACTGGAAAAAAATCATTAAGATCACTGAGTCCAACCCTAAAATAACTTGCATGAAACTATAGGATCAGGGAGGGAATGCGTTGGTCCAGAAAGAGCTTTGTGCAGTGGTTGCTCACACCCAGACCAGGCCAGAGGAGCTCAAGGATCAAGCGCTTCTCTGATGCTGACACTCAGTTTTCTCTTATGTGTGAATGCATGTTGATAGCTGGCATGTACACATTCCAATTAGCATTTCAACCAGACACGGAAATCCCTCACATTCAAGTGGTATGTTACAACACGCCCGTGCTTCCCAAAACCTTCAAGACAAAGTGTAAAATATCCTTAAAGCAAAGACTTTGTCAAATTGTCCCCTTTTCACACTGGCCAGTGGCTAACCAGTTATGTTATAGTTCACACTATACCAGTAGCTATATACCTTTTATATGGAAAATAAAGATAACTAGTTTGAAGCATGCCTTTTAAGGCATTTTTCTAGCTGGAACATCCCCCAGCCTGCACAGTACCCAAAGAAGGGCAAGAACTGAAGCACTCATTTTGGCTCTATCTGTTGCTACAGGCTGAAAATGAAGAAATTAAACAGTTACAGATATTCTGGCAGCAAAGTTTAATTTGAGGTCACTTCCTGCCCTTAGACTGCCCTGCAGCTCTATTGCATTTTGTTATAATTGCCTAAATGTAATTGAAAGTGAGAGTAGGACCTTCAAACCCTTTTTTTTTTTTCAGTTTTTCACTATTTTGTTTGTGCTTCTGCTGCTACAAAGCATAATAAACTGGTGAAAAAATTAACAACTCTGAAACACAGTTTAAATTGGTTGGGAACCAAAAAGATGAGGAAAATTAGAGTGAAAAAACTTGAATTTACATGAAAGAAATGGCCATCTTTTTTGGCACTTAGTAGTTTAGTTATTACAGTTATTATATTATTATGTATTAATGATAAATTATTATATGAATATATTATAGTTATTATAACAGAAAGCAATGTTGTGACATGGGAATTGCTGTGACTCATACATGGTTTCATAAAAATGACAGAAAGTTGAGGATTGTGCTGCCTCTTAAACAAATAAGAAATTTAACTGCCTCAGTAACATTTGGAAATTCGAGATAAAGACAAAGTCCCATATCTTATATTAACAAATTACTGGCTCCTAACACAGGCCTGCATAGCCTTTTGTACAATTAGTGACAAATTTGGGGCCTGTGACATATTTAGTGCATGGAAAATAGAACTAGTCTGTATGATGGATGATGACTGGGTAATGACTGTAAGTAATGGTCTATTTGTACATCTGAACAAAGCAGAGAAAGCAATTAGCCCTTCCTGTAACCCTCCATCACTGACAGGCTGTCATGCTTCTTTAGCTTCCCTAGGACAGAGGAGCAGAGAGGAGGAAAGGAGGTGACGGGGAAAATGACAGAAGGTAGAAAGGAAGGACAGCAAAGTAGGTTGCTCCTGAAACCCAGTCTGGGTGACATGGGTGCCCTTCTTTTTGTGTCTCAGTGGAGCCTTTTCCCCATCCAGGTTCATCACTGGACACGCTGTCCATCCACTGGTCCCTTCCCTGGCTCCTCGGCAGTCAGCATGTCTGACCCACATGTCTCACCCTAGACAATCTCATTCCAGCACTTCTTTCTCCCTCCTGGCCCTTGTGCACTTGCTCACGCCCTATGTCATAGATAATTGTGTGGAAAAAGCAGCTCAGTGCTGAGGAGCCGGGCCTTTTCTTCCCTCCACCCCTCCCAAAAAAGAAAAAATAAATACAGGAAAAAAAGAAAAGTTGAACTGTTAGAAAAGAAATGGGCAAAAGAGCAAAGAACTTTGTTACGGCAAAACACAGATCGACCCTGCACATTTGAGTAGACTGTGCAAAACTTTTCTAGAAAGTGGAAAACGTTCAAGGGGAAGGAAAACTTGATTTGAGGAAATGAACAGCAGCTAAGGAGATTAGTGTTCATCAAACTGCATGGGTAGAAGAAACAGTGAAGGGGGAACTATGAAAGATCTGTAAAATTATGAGTCCCAGTGAGTTGGTGATGAGAGAAAAATTATTTGCAGTCCCTGCCAGTTGACAACTAGGGGCTATCAAATAAATCAGCTGGCAAGTCCACATCGAAGCAAATCAAAGCAAGATATTTTTTCAGACAATGTACTCATCTGGGAAACTCCCCACTCCTACCATCCCCCTGTCTAACTTTCCTTTTTCATTCTCCCCTACAGTTCAGGCAATATAATTTTCTTTTTCAACTCCACAACTCTGCACACCTCGGAAAGCCTCTCCACAATATTTTCCTCATGCACATCTATTGGAGCTCCCAATATCATCACTGCAGCTAGCTGGCTTTTACTCTCCCACTCACTGGCACTAATATAAGGCAGTATCCATGAAAGATCTCCCTTCCACTCTGAAAGCCAAATCCACGAGTTGTGTCATTCCCCACACATTGTAAATGCAGAAGGTACTGACCTGCAGACAGCAGCTGACACAAGATTAATACCAGATTTCCCCTTCTGCTTGGCTGGGGAGGGGAAGGTGCAAATTGGTTGGTGCTGGTTTCCTTCCGAACTGAGCATTGCTGCAGATCAGGAAGTGCTGGACCAAGATTCAGATATTTCAAGTATCTTGTCTATCATCCTGCTCTGTTGTCTCTAAGTATATCAGCAACTTTCTCAGGGTCACTGGGATATCATCACAGGCCATTAATTCTGCAAATGTGCTCATCTCCCTCAGTGTATAAAGGGCCAGAATCTCCAGAGGCAGTTTCTGGCAGTTTTTCCTCCTGGAAGTGGAGAAGGCACAGAGAGTGAGAGCGGCACGGGAATGTACTGGAGGCATTCGCAGATACTCACAGTCCTGCCCCTCAAAACAGCATGAAAAACAACCTTCTTTAATCTTTAGCAAAGAGCAAACAGGGTGAAGACTTCACAGGGAAATGCAAAATACTGAAGGATACAATTGAAACAATGATACATTTGACCTCAAGTCAAACAGAAGAGAGAAAGAATGAGCTACAGATAAGAGAGCTGCAGGTAGGAGGGAGGGGAAAGCAGAGGGCCAGGGGAAACACACGGGAAAAATACTTTCTTTGTTCTTGAGCTTTAATTCCTGTATGTCTGGTTGAACTTTTCTGTGAAGGTTGTTCTGTGTGGTTTAGATTTGAGTGGGTTTTGGTGTGGTTTTGTCCTTATTTGTTACAAGGAATAAAGTCTCTTCTATAAAGTGGCTGGTGAACACGGGAGTTTTTTTGAGTCTATCTAATACTTATTTGAATAGGGGAATTCCTTAAATTTATATTACAATAAACAGCATGTTACATAAAGCTGCTGTGGATTACAACAGTTTAGCGTGATTTCACTAGAGAAATGGCCACTCAGCTCCTTCACATACTTTAACATCTGTGCACAGGATGTTTTAAAATCTTACTTTTTGTCAGTCAAAACATTTTCAATTCTGAGATTATCCCACCTGCCACTCAGTGTATTTCCCTGCCCTTTTGGCACTGTGATATCAATTAAGTTTTATTTAAAGGAATAGAAAGACTCAAAAAATAGTTTCATTATAATAATTTATGAATCACCAGGTTGATTTTCCTCCCTAGCACAGTGAAAGAACTAGTTATTGCAAAATCTACCTGCAAGAATCTTTGTCAAATCTTGACCTCTTTTTGGGTGGCTGCAGGGACAGCAGCTGGAGGTGGCATTGACACAGGCCCTGGGTGATGCAGCTGGGTTGGGCAGGGATGGACTTGGCAGCAGGCACAGGTAGGAATGAGCTTGTTAAAAGGTGATGATTCTGTTCCCACTGAAGGCTGCACAGGAACTGGGAGTTCCCCCCTCAGGGAGACACAAGGTGCTGGTGGCTGGATTGTTGTCTGCATATTGCTTCTGAGAGAGATTCTACTGCCTTCCTCAGAGCTTATGCTACCACTTTAACCTCTAATTTGAGAAAAAATCCACGATCCACCCATTGCCCCTGCCAGCCATGCTTCCCACAAGTGTGTCCTTGATCACCTTCACCACTCTCTACTGGCTCAGTGCAGAAAGCATTGGGCAAACATGCCTTGTAATCGGGTTTGCAACAGTTCAGTGAGGTAACTCTAAGGGTTCCTCCTGACCTTTATGTTTGTGATTCTTTGAACATTCACCTCTGTTGTCTTGAGCAAATAGGTCCGGAAGAGATAGGGTTGGAAACCAGGAGATCCTCCATTCCGTTCAGCTCGCAGATCATGAGGTCAGCCTTTTCTCACTGTCTATTTACATAATGGTAGAATCATATTTAATCTATTTTTCAGACCAGGAAGGGAAAGTCCTGCTGGAGTCTTTCATCAGTTTATTTGTCCTTTTAGCTTTGTCCCTGTCTTTGTGCTCAAGCCTATTAGGTGATTCTAGTGAACTAAAATCCAGTGAAGTTGAAATCCTTGTCTCGGAAAACTGAGTCTTTCTCTTGTCCTTTTTCCATTTTCAACAGTAATTAAAGGAAAAAATTTCCTCTTATTACATCCCATCACCTGCTGAATCATGAGTTGATAATCTGACTTACAGTGGGAGGCTTTTAAAAAATACTAAACTCATTATTCCCTGACCTAGTGATTTATATTGTGATCCTTTGCTGGAAGAAAATGCACCAAGGTTGCAAAGTGGGAGAATGAAATCAAGAGCATGTTGTAATAAATTGAGCAAATGGTACCCTAAATGATAGAAAACTGCAGTCGGGAGGAAGGAAAATATCAGGGCTGCGTGAAATATGCCAATTTAAGTTTTCATTATTTTGACAGACCAGAACCCATGAGCTTTTATTTGAGGCGGGTTTGCTTTCTCCGAGATCTCACTGAGGCCATAGCATCTGACAGAGCCCATGTACAACTGAAAAGAGAAATGTCTGATGGTCTTGCCAGATGCATCTATTTACTGCTGAGGCTTACCAAACATTCTCAGCAAGTCCTGAGATGCTCTTGATTGCACTTTCTGGAGCTGAATAACTTCCAATGGTTCTTTCTTCTAAAGGCTTCAGGTGACAAGCAGAGTCTCACTCATCCACCTGAAGGCACCTGCTTCAGACAGATCATTCATTCAAGCATGGCCTTTATATCTACCACATATTCAGCAACACAGATTTTGGCAGTCTTACTCCAAGTTCTGCCCATGGTAGGTACCACTGAAGATCAGAGACAGGCAGTCTTTGAGGAAAATAAATAGTCCATCATTAAAGTCCTTCTTTAACCTGTTCAGAGGGTGTGGACCTGGTTCTATATCTTGCAAACTGGAAACTCTTCGACATTCTTGTGGTATAACGGTGAGTAACCAAAATGCCTGGATGCTCTTTACACACACTGTGTCTTCCAAAGGGCCTTCAAAGAGGCAATTTACCCTTTCATAGCAGCAGGCTGGCTTCAGTCACAGTCAGCACTGGAAGAGGAAAGCTGTTCTGAGGAATGAAACACAGAACATCTAACAGTGCCCAACAGTGCCCATCTTTACTGCATTTCACACAAACCAGGCTGATGTGACTTCAAAGACCTAAAAAATTGCCCTGAGGTGCAGTGCATTTATCAGGTGTTTCACAGGATAAGTCTCTTCTTTCAACTCTTTGGAGTTTTCCTGGCATGAGATAATAATAAAACAAACTCCATCTTGCCTATGCATGTTCAGGTAAGATTAGCTAAATTAATTTCTCTTAGTTAAGACAATTATTATTTTGCCATTTGCTTCTGGATTTTTACATCCTGTAAACCCCAACTGCAGCACATAGTGCAGTTCTGTGCAGGCAAAGAAATATCAACTGAAATTTGCTGCTTAAAATAGGTAGGGAACCTCTGTGGAAATAGGTCTCACATTTTTCCACAACAGTTTATCCAACCTTACTGCTAGTAAATCTTCAGGGAAATATTTGTCTTCATTTTCAACTTCTTTAAAAGGAAAGTTTTAGCTGTTTCCACTTTCATTCATTCTTAGTTAATCTTGAGGTAAGCAAAATAGCAAAGTTCATGCTCAGGCTGAGACCAATCCAGGGAAGCACTTAACAGTGTGAAATGCCCTACTAACTTCCAGAGGGACTGAGTGTTTCAGCTTGTGCATGCACTTAAGTGCATTGCTGCTGGGGAGTTTCTGATCTCTAAATCCAAAAATGTGACCACAGAATATATCCCAGGTGGGTGCCAACTTGGCTCCTGGGGAAGCAGGAGAAAGGAAAGCGGTGCATCATCTCAGGGGAGCTGTGGATACTCAGCTGCAGAGGTCCAGGCACCAACAGAAGGGCTCTGAGAGGAGACTGCCATGGATGCATCTGTGACATCAGGAAATGCAAGTGCCCTGCTCTGTGTCCCGCCTTCCCACGGGACACTGCAGCAGAGAGAGCAGAAGCTTAGGACTGCAAAGTCCGGAATATCTGTTCAAAGCCAGTGTCACCAGAGGACTAAGATAATACACGGATCATGAGGTGCAGACACGCAGCCTCTTCCCCTGACCTTCCTCTGTAGGAGGGCGAGGCACCGCCAGCCCTGGGTACTGCAGAAAGCTCTGCAGCTCTTTGCAAAGGTGGGAGGCTGCCAGAGCCCCTTGGCAGAGGCCAGTGTCAGCACAGGGAGCTGTGATGGTTGGAGGCTGCCACACAGACCCACCTGGCTTCTCTGGGGCTCCAGAGGTACAGTGCACTTTTGTTATGCAACCAAAGCTTCTTTATGCAACTGCTCTTCCAGCGCTGCCCTGTGAGATCCGATTATTATGGAGGATGAAAACATTGTTATTTTTAACAGCTGGATGAAGGCTCAATGGGCTTAAAAGGATATTCAGGAGCAGCTGCTTCCGTAAGGCTTTCAAGTCAGTGGTGACCACCGCAAAAGCTGTTTGCCTCTGTTTTGGACACTGCTTTTCCATGGCATTTGGATTGCCTTGCAGCTGTAATTGAAAGGTTGAGTCTTTTTTCCATAAACTACTTGTTGCTGTTCCTGCAGGCAGTGGAACAACAGCTTTCCAAAAGGTTCTTTTCCATGAGATTAGGAAACATAAAATAATACCAGTGCTTCTGGATGGTAATATCTCAAACAATAGCCTACTATTCACACAGGACATCTACTGCTAAACACCTATTTATAACACTTCATATATTGTGCAATATTAGAATCCTTTATCCAACACTCAAATCATTCTTGATTTCCAAGGGTTGGAAGTACTGCTATGTTAAAAGAAGTCAGAGAGTGAGATTATTCCAACTGTGGCATACCTGATGTTCACCTCTGTGCTTTGATAGTGATAAACATACTGCAAGCCTTTACAGTGCATATTTTGAGCAGAAGGTGTCTGGGAGTTTGAGGAAAGATAAAAGGAAGAAAGTGGTTTGTTCCCCTCATCCCCAAACAAAAGCAGAAGTTTTATCATAGTTTATTTATTCAACTTCCTGTCTTTCCTGAAAAAAACAAACCTGAAACAGTCAAGTAAACTTTCATTTTTGTACTGATGCAGATGCACAAAACTCAGGCCTTGATCTTCCTGATGTTTTCAGAGCTGGGGCAGCAGATTGTTTCACTCCAAAGGCAAGTGTAGGTTCTGGCTGAGATCTCTCATGCCTTGGATATCTACAGTGTTAGAGGAGAGTGGACTGTCTTTCTTCTCTGGTGCTAGATCAGATGGAACAGGGCAGGAAGGATCTTATTTTTGGGATCAGTCATTTTAAGCATTCTAAATCTCAAACTATTCAAGTTTATTTTGCAGATTTTTTATAGCCTTACAAGCCAAAGTTCCATTGATTTTCTGTACCTTCTCAGGCCACAGAAGGTATCTGACAAGTACTGGACAGTCAGAGCATGTTGCGGGTCTTTATGGTTCACTGAGCATTTGGAAATGGTTCCAGCTGTGTTTCTGTAAAAGGTTCTTCTGCAGCCTGAACTAACAAAGATTCCACTGACTGGAGTAAGCAAAGTCTAAGTTCTCTTATTGCCAGTGACAAGAAAATATATTTTTCATCAGAGGATCATTTCTTCCACCTCAAACATCTATTTCAGAATGAGGCAGCTAATAAGAGATGTGATTTATTGTAGTGACCATATCCAGTTGTCAAAGACTAGGTACAAATTTAATTCTCAATAGCTGAAGAAAATTAAAATCAACCTTACCTGGAAAATGAAAAGAAGCTCTCAAGGGTTTTGAACAAGTAGAAAAATGCATAAAAATCAAATTTTGTCGTGTGTTGCATGCTGTATTAGATTGAAATGCAGTGCACTAGGTGAGCTGAAAGATGATCAAGAAGCAAAGCATGACTCTTTGGCAGGATTGAGCTGATGTTGATCACACAGCTCTGTTGGTCAGGGTGTGCAGCATTGTGACAGGAAGACTAAGAGTGGTGGAAATGGAGCATGGCTGGGTGTGGAGGCATCAGCAGGAGCATAAAGCAGGGATAAGGCTCTCAGAATATTTAGGGCACACAGCAGTCAGCAAGACCCCAGCACATTTGCCTCCAGATTCACAACACACCCAGACCCGGAGATAAAGAGTGACCTGATGGTTCACAGAGGTGGGACAGAATGGAGACACTGATCACTGCCAGACCCAAAAGAATACGAAAATGCATACTGGAAACCTAGACACCCTGAAAGAATCCTGGGAGACACAAAAAAGACTTAACAGATGGTGTTATGGATCTCATAGTTCAAAAGAAATGTTGCTATACCCAGCTGCCGGGCTGATGTCGGTCACGACAAACATGCTGCTGCTCATGAACATGAAACAGGGAGCATGGATCAGTGAAAACATTTTTTCTTTCAGTTTGAATTTTAAGAAAAATCACCTTTCCCTACAGTGAGGTCGTGGATATTGCCTATATGTGGCTATATGCGTCACAGGTACTTCCAGCACTTGTTGACAAAACATTGTGACAGTATTCATGTATATGTAGACTGCATGCCAGTTGGTGGTATAGAGCAGGAGGCATTTCTTCTTCAAGGAAGCATGATGCATGCTCTGTGCTCTGCTTCTGTGATCTCAGAAGCACCAGTTTGTGATGGTTTAACCACAGCTGGCAGCTCAGCCCCACGCAGCTGCTCGCTCATCCTGCCCTGGTGGGATAGAGGAGAGAATCACAAGGGTAAATATGACAAAATTCGTGGGTTGAAATAAAGACAGCTTAACAGGTAAAGCAAAAGCCCTGCACACAAGCGAAACAGGCCCAGGAATTCACTCAGTACTTCCCATGGGCAGGCAGGTGTTCAGCCATCCCCAAGACATCAGGGCTCTATCACACGTATTTGAGGTTTGGGGAGACAAATGCCATCACTCTGAACATCCCCCCTTGCTGCTTCTTCCCCATCTTTATACACTAAGCATGGCATTATATGGTGTGGGCTGTCCCTCGGGCCAGTTGGGGTCAGCTGTCCTGGCTGTGCCCCCTGCCAACCCCTTGTGCACCCCCAGCCTCCTCTTTAGTGGGGTGGAGTGAGAAGCAGGAAAGGGCTGGGCTCTGTGTAAGCACTGTTCAGCAGCAAAAAGACTTTTTGTCTTATCTCGGAAATAAAGATACAATGCCTGGAAATGACTGATGCAAGCTGTTATTAAGGGAGATATATTCTTACATTTCAGCAGAGTTAGATGATGAAGTTGAAGCTAATTCAATCTTACAGTTGCAGATAGCTGTTGTTTCTGGAACGGTATCATCCAAAAGATCTGGTCCGTATCATCTTGATGTTTACAAATAAACATTGAAGTGGAAATTAAACTCTGGCTAAAATGAAATTAGAAGAAGTCACCTCCTGTGGTGCAGTGAACACACAGCACTGATCATCAGCAAATGATTTCTACTTTGGTAGCTTTGCTCAAATAAGTAGTTCCAAAATAGCACCGAGCCTTATTTGTACATTGCAGATCATTTCATTGTACAATATTGTGTTCTTCAAGCTGCAAACAAAACTGAGTCACATGCTTAAAATAGTAAAATTACCCTTAAAGCAATGACATTTCATTCAGGAGTTATCAAAGCATCTTTTTAATCCAAATGTTACATCCCATCTTCTGTTGTCTGCCATTGTGGAATGTAGAGATGATACTATGACAAATAATGGTATTTGAAGTAATTTTTTTATTTAGCAGCATTGTCTGCCATTTCCTCCAGCCTGCAAATTTATTTGCTTGTAAAAAGAGGCACTATGGTAGAATATGATGCATAATATTTTTATGGTTTCAAAAAAGTGATACCAGTTAACACTAGCTGCAGACCCACCCTTGGACAGGCTCTGTTTGATGAAGTCTTCCACATGTCTAATATCTTTCACATTTGAACCAAAAATAAGTCTCAAAAAAAAAAATTCTGTATATTTGGTCAGGTCCCAGACAACTGGAGCCAGAGTGACAGATTGTGAGTTATCTCATTTCCATCCTTCATGACTTCTGTGGCAGTGCAAGAATCACAGTTTCTGGAGGATTTATAGTGGTGGGAATGCCCTCATCACGTACTGAGGGTTATCAGTCTCAACTTTGACATGAGGTCTTCTGCTGTAACTGCTTCTCCTTCTATTTATAGTTTAAATGCAGCGAAACCTAAAAGCAGATGCTGGTGTCCTCAAGTCCATCTTCTTTTGACCACAGTGTCCTTCAAAATTGAAAATTCCAGTTAAATCAATTTCTGCGAGATTTCCTGTAGGACTTAGAGTAATTGGGAAACATTTTGGCTGAACTTCCTCTGCGCTGTTCCCAGGGTGCAGAGCAAGCAAAAAACTGACTTACCCACATGGAAGGAGATCCCCTAAACAGATGATCACCAAGCTGTGACAATATTTCCTTTAACTAAAATTAGTCACATCTGCCTAGCCTGGTTGTTCTGGATTGTCCAGTGAAGATCCAGCTACTATTGTACAGACAGTTGAAGGTACAGTTCCTTTTTTCCTAAAGCCAAGAGCCAAAACAAGGCAGAGGAATCAATATCCCAAAATACGTGCTTCTCCATACTGATTATAAAGAGAGCCCAATATGACCATCTCAAATGAACATACCTACAGTCGAGATGTCTGAAGAAAGGTAAGATAAATGCCAGCTGTGGCGTTATGGATTAATGAAGCCTCATTCTTCATTTTTGTTGCCTTTGGAGGTGGAAGTGGCGAGGAAGAGTGCAGGACTGAATTCCCCCTGGGCACTGTACAGCTGATGAGATAAGAAACTGCTTGCTTCAAATCCTAGATGTGACTTATCTAAGGCAAAGAAAAATCAGAAAGAATAAACAAAGAAGTGGAGAGATAAAGCAATTATCCCAACAGATTGTGGGCTCCTCCACCAATGCACTGATGGTGGAATATGACCTATAGAATGATAAACTTGTTTTACTTCTATGTTTGCTTAGCAGTGATGTGCTTGATGTTGTTGCCTTAAACTCTATGAAGTGCCAAGTGTTTCAGGCTGGTACAATAAAAAGTAAATTAAAAAAACCCCAGATTTTGCCTATTGCAGCTGCTCATCTTGGTGCTGTATCCTGGAAAAGCTGTGAAGAAGCACAACAAGAACAGTCACCTCCAGTACACATCCGAATAAGAAAGCTATCTTACACCTATTTTTCATTTCATATTATACCCAACTCCGAAATACAATTCATGAAGGAGTCACAGAACTACCTACAAAACATCAGGATTGCAGTTTGGCGACATAAACATAATTAATTTTTATTCTCCTACATAGTGAAGCCTAAGGACACGACTAGTCATAAAATATGACTTTCCAAGAACCAAGTGTACAACTGTTCAGATTCGGTGTGTGAAGTGATTGCAGAATGCAATGCTTCAAGAACATTACAACGTAGAGAAGGTCAAGGTCAATGTCAGCAGATGTTAATGTCTTCTCCTAGAAATGGAACAGTTAGGCACCCCAGATGGCAAAGACCTTAAAAGGAAGAACTGCAAGAACAAGAGGTTGTCAGTGAGCATTATGCCACTAAAAGCAGAAATACTAACAGAAGCAGTTTGTCCTTTCTTGTGGAGCTGTATCCTGTATTCCAAGTGGTCTGTTAATATTTTCAAAATTTATTTTTGGTTTTTGTGAGGGCTGGAAACTCACTGGAAACTCAGACTTGCCATCGTGAGCTGAAAGATAATGCTTGGGAAAACTGGGAGACATAGCAACGTAAGGCTCCTCTTAGGCCTGACAGCAAGTCTCCTGGTCTGCATTCATTCCAACATCCCACAATAACACAGATTACATCTGCCCCAAAGGATTTAGCTCCATGGGTGCTGTTGTTTTCAAGGAATTAAATATTCAAATGCCTTTGAGGATCTGGACTGTTCTGAACATTTTGCAATTTCTAAATGACACCGTGCATTCATGACATTTAAATTTCATTAGCATTCACACAAGTCACTTCTTGTCTATAGGGGTTATGCAAGAAGATTTTAAAGACTGCCATCAAACGCCTTCAGCTGCAGGTCTGGTTAAAGTCAAGTGGTGTAAATGACACCTCTTTTTGGGCTCAGTCAGAAGAGCAAATGTGGCACTGTTCACTAGGGTTGAGCAAGAGCACCAAGGTGCCAACCCACAGCACTGATGAGCCACTCTGAACCGCAAAATCCAAGGTGAGGGTGCTAGAGGTGCCCCAGGGAGCTCAGCTCAGCACCTGCTGGCTTTGTTTGGCTGAGCACCCTGGAGAGGGAGAGGAGAACCATCACAAAACTGGCAGATAGTGTAACACAGAGTAGAGAAGCTCTCCTGGGGTGGGGGAGAGAGAGCAGTGAGGCTGAGCTGCTCTGGGGCATTAAATTCAGTGGGAAGGTTGGCTTCAACTACTGTAACAAGAAAACTCTCTCTGTTGATTCCTGCTCTGTTCAGGGTACCAGCATGATGCTAGTACATTTAGGTTGTCTCTTTAGGCTCTGTGCTGAACCAGTAAACAGTGGAAGCTTCCTCCAGGACAAATTTCAGAGCAGAGACTTAACAGAGCTGTGCTGGTGACTACCCTCAGTCTTTAATCTGGGAAAAACCTCGGGCTACAATTTTCAGACTCCCACTGTTCCCAGCTTAGCATAACTCCATTTCCTGCACCATGAAAGCTGAAGCAGTGATATTTCTCTCTCTTGGAGCAGCGTCTACTTTATTAATGTTTTGGAGGTGCGGGTACTATGGTAACGAGCACTACAGCCAGTGCCTAAAGAGGAATTTACATTGCCAGGGATGCTGTCTTTGAACAGCTTGACACATCTGTTCATGAACTGCAATCTGATTCTGTGTCAGCCCACAGGAAAACTCAGCTGAGCTGCAGCTGGATCAGACAATTCAGTTGTGTAGAGATTTCAGGGGTAATCTAAGGCAGAGCCAAGTAAAATGCAAGTGAGAATGAGAAAATACCCAGAGGTTTTAGGAGGCAGCAATATTTATCAGGAGCCTGAAGTTATCTATTCTAAGCAAAGCACTAGGAAAAGCAAAACTCGTGTATAGCACATAAGTAGCAATAAAGGCTCACTCCAAACCAAGAGGATTAATGCTCTCCTAACCCTGTCACTCTTCAAGGAATTTTGAAATATTGGCAACTTCTGGTAATCGAATTTTCCCAAGAAACAAAAAAACAAACAAACAAAATCACTAAACCCTGCCTAGTTTCAGACAACATTAAGTATGCCAGGAAGAAATCATAAAATCAAATTAAACTTTGGAATAAGCTGTCTGAAGCTTGCAAGTCTGCCTTGAGTCGACTGTAATTGCTGAAATCCCTTTGCCACATATACCCATAAAACTTTACATAGTTTTCTTTTTTTAGTAAGTTCCACTGACTTTAACTCATGTGTTTTCTAGAAGAAAATGAAAGATTTCAAAGCTATGACAAAATATTCCTTGATACAACTCTAGCAAAGAGAGAAAAAACAGAGACAATAAAAAAAAAAAAGAGAACAAAACAATAGTAATTGAAAAAAAAATAAGAAGCAAAGATATTAAAGGAATAAAATATGCAGATAGACAAAAAAGAGGAAAAAAGGGAAACAGAGGGAGGAGAAAAAACATATTTTCAAAATTAAAATGTCCAGAAATACAATTAACAAAATGTAGCTAAGCAAGAAGCAGAAAACCTATTCTCTTACTTGGTAAAAAAGAATAGGTACTCTAAGCTAGTGTTCTGCTGCAATTAGGAAAAAAATACTAGGAAAGTATGAATACAAAGAGATCTGTCATTTGATTTTTACATTAAAAACCTGATTTAAAAATATGGAGGGAAAAATTCTTATTTCAAATATTTACACTAAAGAGATCTATTTCACAGAAAAGCAACTGTTCACATATGGAGAATTAGAAACATAGAGACTTGTGCTAGCAAAAATAAGGAGAACCAGAAAATGAAACTGAGACACAAAAAGAAGCAGAACCACATGGTTAACTTTACCATCCAGATATTCTCAGTGGTGATGTATAGACAATATGGTAACGTGGCTTTTATTGCAGTCCCGGTGGATAAGAGCTCTGTGCAAGGAGAGGATGCTGTGGAATGCTCAGATGGTGTGCCACCTGTGCAGCCCCTCAGGTTTAACAGATGGAGTCGGGGAAATTCTGATGATTAAACTGGGAAGGTGGCTATATACATTTTTCGCCATTTTTTTGGCAGGTATTGCCAAATCCCAGTTTGGATAATTGCAATGAGTGAAATGTAAATAAAAAGTAAAATAGTAACAGTGACAAATTCTCATTTTGAATGGTTAAAGAGGATCCTAGGAAATCCCCTTTTAAGCTCTTAATATGTGATCAGGAGTCACTGTCAGTAAAAATACACTTAAAATTTATCAGATCCCAGTATTTTTAAATCATGTAATAGTATTACTGACTTCCTCCACACAACAAAAATTTATCAATCCAGTGAGCAGTAAAATTTAAATATTTAGAATGTAAAGTGATCTAATGTGCTTTCCCTCTACCACCAGCTGTATTTAGAGATAGAAAGACTAGGAATTGATATGAAACATTATTTAGATGGATGGAATGGCCTGGTACCACTTAAGGATACACAGGACACATCATCTGAAGTTTCTGGTTGCTTTTAATCACGGACCTACCCTGTGTTCATTCTCTAGGCAACAGAAAGAAAGCGGCATTTTCTGAAGGCAATTCAGCAGCCTGAAGATCTCAGCTTCCCTCTGAAGATACCTGTCCCTTTTCATTCACTGGAGAGGTAGTTTGGAACAACAACAGGAACAAAAGCACGCATGGACAAATCTGAGCTTGGAGCAAAAGGAGGCAGACTCCTTCTCTGATTGCTGCAAAGTCTGTGTGGTCCCTGAATGTTGGATCATGACAAATGGGAAGCCTGACATATTTTGAATGAGTTGGCAATCAACCTTTGTGTGTATAACTTTTCACTAGACATGCAGCCGTAGGAGTGCTCAAGATAAATAATGACATATTTGTGGGTGCAGTGCCTTGAGGGGGGCTCTAAACTGACCTAAGGGCAACTTCTAATTGAGATGAACCTGTTCCTCCTTTGTCTTGAAACAAGGACTCTGTTTTTCTTCTCTGAGGCCCTCACACTCTTACATTATGTAGTTTAACAATAGCCCTTACTGTGGAGGGGTTTACCATGTCAGAATTTGGCCGTGGTAAAAACTGGAATGCATAATCCAGTCAGTTGTTTCACTCTACAGTGCCAAAACAAAGCCTGGATTGTGCTCAGGGTGAAGACTCAGACCTGGATACGTTCTCAGACCTGAGTAAGTGCCCATGTAAGCAAACAGGAGATATGCACTTAGCATTTTGGAAATCTGGGGCAGCGGGTAGGAGAGAAAGTTGACTTATTCTACGTTCCCCTCGATCATCTCTTTCTCTGTTTCTTCTTGTTTTGTTCGTCTTTCCTTATGTTTTGGCATAAGAGTCAATCAATTTCCCTTCCTAGGCCCTCGAAAGGGAACATGTTCTCCCTGACAAAGAAAACCAACTCAGCCTGGACATATTCCAGCAAATTCCAATTAATGTTGAAGTTCCAATTAATGTTGGAATTCCAATTAACATTTCCAGATGGAGATAAAGGATCTGAATAAACATGCGAACATGTTGCTTTTCATTGCAATTCACAATTAAGCTTCTTAATAATGGTCGTGAAGAAATTTTCATGTAAGAGGAAGAGAGTGAGGTAGTACCTGTTAGAAATAGGAAATTGGCTGCAAAATGGAGTGCAATGCTCCATTTGAAGTAGATCTCATTTTGCCAAAGCCATTTTTCATTTCTTCATATCCATTCCTGCCTTTCACCACTCATTTCTTCCACCTGTTTCTAATGAAAAATTATGGCAATAGAGTCAAACCAATACATATGATTTTTCTTTGATGGTTTCAAAGGCAAAACAAGAACATGACATTTTCAAGTGACACTCTGCTGTGACTAAAAGACTTGTCATCTTCTGGGAGTGCTAATTAGAGGTAATTTCATTAAGATTTACCTGCCAATGTATTCTGTCTTCCAAAATATTACATTTGTTTACTTTGGGAATCTCACAGTTTTGTGGATATAGAGACGCTGAGAATGAGGGTAAGATATGGCAGCTCTCTGCTCAGGAATGCAATATCAGTAACACTTGATTTTGTCACTTATCTTTGAACAGGACTGTGACAATTCTAAAAGCCTTTCAGCAGTTCTAAAAAATGAAAGTGGGAAGACAGCAGGGCTCAGAAAAACAAAGTATCTGAATATCTGAGCAGAGAGAGTAGGCTGTGGAGATTCCAGAGCATGGCCAAATTACATCACTATTAACTGTGGCAGGATCCCAGAAGCAACAAAACCAACCAGACAAAGTTCAGAAGACTCAATCAAAGGGAAGAAAGTAGGCAGTCACAAAACATGGTTTGCATTCATCGATATTTGAGCGCAGGTACCTCCATATATTAAGAAGACTACAGCATTACTTCCAGCTCCTGCATTTTTGGTATTTCTCTAGATAGAGTCAATCCCTTGCCATGTTGGAAAAGAGGCTTACCAAACACACTGAGACAAAATGTTCACAGCAAGGAAATAGCAAGGCTTTGTCACTGTATCGAGAGATAAACAAGCAAAGCTGTTTATTTTACATGGACGCTGTATGTTTTGCATAGCTTGCCGTCATGGCACTGCGTTTTTAGGTGTCTTCCACCTCATAGAATTCACATGACTCCATTAGACTCCCAGGCTGTCATTGCAGATCAGGAAAAATTCAAACATCTTAGAGCGAGATCCACAAGATCTATCTTGTAAGGCTGCTTCAGTTATCCAGGAGGATATGATCATGTGTGTCACAGCTCTCTAAATCGAGGTGTTTATCTTGGGGCTTTAGGGAGGTGCTCTCAGAGACCAACGTTGCCAAGAATCTTGCACAATCACTCTGCACCTTTTTCCTAAAGTACAGGAGAATGCGGAGTTCATCTTTCTTTATCCAGTATGAGACTTTATCCATGAGACTGAAAAAACAGAAATCTAGTTGTACACTCTCTGTTCTACAAAAAAATGGAGGGGTGAGAAACTGAGTTGAGAGTGTTCCACTCTAGAAGACAATCTGGACCCAGTCTCTCCTTTGCACCCCTATTATGTTGATTCATCTCCTACTCACTAGAATGTGTATTTCGTCACTGGACTGTGGCGACACTTGGCATACATTAGATATGAGATTCTTCTGCCTTAGTGTGGATGTTTAAAAAAACTCAAGGGACCTAGACAGCCCAAGCTCCTATTAGTGTTAAAAGAAAACAGAGTAGTGGATCTCAGGTGCCACCTCATCTTCAGGTGGATGCATTAAACAGATTCACTAAATCACATCCTGAAAATACCTATTTCTTCCAATTGACCAAGGATGACCCTAATGAGCCCTGATGGATGCATTCATATGGGTACATACAATACCTCTAAGGAATCGCAGTTTTTACTGTAGACCCATAGTTTTAAAAGAAATATGTTCTCGAGAACTGACCTCAGACTTGCAGAGACTACAACTTTCTCAAGTCTGTTTTTTGCTCTCCCACACAAGAAGGTATTTTTGTAAGGAACTGATTACGTGAATTTGATAGTTTCTGAATAAATAGTTGACAGTTTGATATTTTGGAGACAGTTAATCTCACCAAGAGAACCATTTATTGCTCATTCACAATAGCACGTTGGGAGACTTTCCTATCCAAAGATTCAGTGCACTCTACACCCTTTAAAATATTTATGTATCCTATGGAAGAAGAGAACAGTACTCATATTTTAATGGCAAAGTGTGTGAAACGGAAAACAGTTATAAGATTTAAACAGGGTCACAGTGTCAGGAATGAGTGGGCAGAGATAAGCAGGCACTAGGACCCTCTGGTATTTATGAACTCAAAACTTTTTCCTCCTGTTGATCAAGGAGATCAGGGGATTTTATCATTGTAACTGCATTCTTTTAAATGCTTAGCAAGTCAGGAACAGAGAAGCAATTCCTTAGCCAACATTACTCTGTTTCTTTTCTGTTATGAAAAATCTACCCACATTCTTCAGAAGCAGGACAACTTGTCCAATAGTGTTTGCATCACCATGGAGTGCTTGGCAGCCATCAGCACTTTGGAAGCACCTCAGCAATGTACATTTGGGAACACTTTCCACCACAGGTTTTCTCTTTCACATACATTCTTGTCATTTGATATATATTGGAACATCAAAAGATGTGAAATAACTCATTCAAAGATGATACTGCTACCTTTAATTTATCCTTTACGCTGAATCCCAGAAGAGCAACTTGAAGAAAAAATGTGGAGGTGTCAGGTTATTAAACCATATTGTCTTTTAAACTGTTTTTCCTCTCCTTTGCAATTGGCAAATCCTGTTCATAAACGAGGCATTAAAAGCAATCAGTCTGGTTTCCTGAAGAGTACTATATTAATTATTCAGATAAAACTCCTTGAAGAACAGATGAGGTCAGACAGCAACAAGTGCAGGGAGAAGAAGAACTAAACGAGTCCAGCCAATGTGCAGAAAATGAGGATGTCTGTGTTTCTGAAGGCAAACAGAACAGTGATGACTTCAGTAAGAGAGGTGGGACACTGACTCCTCAAATGCCTTCCCTGCCCTACACCCAGGTTATTTGGGGGGCTTTCTTACCTGGAATCTTGGGAAGTGACACATGTAATACACGTTGAATTCCTCTATGCTCCTGCTTTATGTACCAAGCCTATTTAAAGTAATTTGATCCATGCCATCAACTCCAATAGCCTGAGGAATCTGGGTTTCATTGTCCTATAAGTGCTCTTTGACTTTTCTACCTCTTCTTATGATGCTTCTTTCTAAAGCACCTCAAATAGTCTATGAATTAAGCAAACTCATCTTATTAGAAGAGTCTCCAGGGTGCCTTCAGTACTCCAGCTTCTAACTTCAGACCCTGGACACAATCAATGAATGAATCAATAATAATCAATGCACAGAGCATTTCAGCAGGATTAATGAAGGGCTGGGAGGTGCTGATGGCCTGAAATTAAGTCAAGGGCCATTAATCCCAGCTGGTCATTTGCCTCCAGGCAGTGCCTTGTGCCAAGGTCATTACTGCTATTCTAAGAAAAAAATAAAAGGAAGCTGACGTCGGCACACAGATATTTTTAACCTGGCTTTTGCAGAGTCAGTGGCTCCATATGTTTCTTTCTATTAAATGCAAATCCCCTTCCAACAGGCACTTCCATTGCATAAAGTGTCCCAGCAGCATTTCTCCATTTAGTGAATCAGCAGGTGTTTGCAACCACCTACAGGTTGCATAGAGATGTCCTAGGGTTCATGGAGCCTGGCAGACCACCGCCTCCTGCAGTGAGGATTTACTCACTCCGTCTCTACACTCAGCTGTGGGTAGGATAACACTTCTGCAGGGGCCGAATTCTAAGAATTGTGTCAGCCACGTGTCGTGTCTACTTGGCCCTCAGAAAATCCTATAAGCTCAAGTCAGAGAGGGATCACAGAAGGAAAAGGACTTCTAAAGTTCTTCTTGGATAAGCCCCAGGATGTTCATCTATCCACACAGATACACAGACACAAACAGATGCCGTGACATTAGAACTATAAACTTAGAATCGTAGAATGGTTTGGGTTGGAAGTCATTAAAGATCAGTGAGTTCCAACCTTCCTGCCATGGACAGTGACACCTTCTGCTAGACCAGGTTGCTCAAAGGCCCCATCCAACCTGGCCTTGAATGCTTCCAGAGATGGGGCTCTGATAAACCCATTTCAGTTCCTCACCATCCTCAAAGTAAAAAATTTCTTCCTAACTTCTAATCCAAACCTACCTTCTTTCAGTTCAAAGTCATTACCCCTTGTTCTATCATTAAATGTCCTTGTTCGTCCCTCTCCAGTTCTCTTGCAGCCCCTTTAGGTGCTGCAAAGCTCCCATAAAGAGTATATAACTTTCCCAAAGTATCCTAAAAGTTACCAACCTATGATGGATGGCAGACACACTGTGTCTACAAAAAAAAAATATAAGAGTAAACATTAAGGTCAGGACCAAGCTTGTTGATCAGCTACGCCAACTGCTAGAAGGTTCTCAGAGCCAGTTTGGCAAACGCACCTGCTGTACCCCAGACCTTGTTCTCCAAAGCATTCCAAAACCTTCCAGTGTGTATGCTGAGCGTGTGCATTCCTGAGGCTTAAAGCCTGTCCCTTACTTCCTGTGCTTGTAGACTGTGTAAACGGAGCTGTAACACGACCAACAATGAGTGGACAATCCAAGTCAGGTTCCTTCACATCAGGATGCAGTTGTCTCCTTTTGCAAGGCACATCTATTATGGATGGCTCTATATTGCTCTTGGTTGGTTGCAATGAGAAAGGAGCTAGGCAGTCCTAATCATGCTAAGTCATAATGTTACGGGGGCCAGGAGATTGCCTTGTTTTACTTGCTGTAAAATGCACTGAGGTGCATTCAAAATACTGCTTGAAATTTCTCCCCATTTCAGGTTTTTATGTCATTCAAACAGGAAGCTGATTAAATTGCAGTGCCCCTCTGTTCTATGCAAAAGCAACATTCAGCTAATAATGACAGTCTGAGCTTCCCCACATGCTGCACAACCCCACAGGTGGACTAATTTTCCTGTCAAAATGCAAATATGAAAGCTCCAAAAATGTTTTGAATGGACATGGATCTTTTGAAGGTAAAGATACCAGATGAAAATATGTGAGACAGCCGGTTCTACTTTCTGAAAATTGGGCAAGTTTACCAGAGATGTTATTTGCTTTCCAGGAACTTCGGAAAACTTATATCCCAGGGAACAGTCCAGTAAAAAAACAAAGAGCCGAGAGCATTTGGCTCAAGAGACAATGAGAAAACTCCCATGAGGTGAAGAATTTTTCTTTGTTTCATTTGGGCAGAAGGTGAAAAAAGCAGATGAAGCTTGTATTCAGTGCAAGCATAATGTCAGTAGCAGGAATCTACAGACTGGAATCCCTCCATGTGCTGTGTGAATAGCAGTTACTTTCTATGTGTTGTTTGATGTAATCCAGTTTTTGCTAAACAAAAACCACCTGGACAAACTAGTTCTTGTTCACTTTCTGTAGGCATTTCATGATTTATAGATATTGCCTAGGTCTCTGTTATGGTCTGTCATAGGGTGGGTGTCAGAAAGAACTATATACATTTGTATTTTTCTACATAGCAAAGCAAATTTTCTGCTGAAACATTAACAAGTCAAGCTGTGTGTTGCAAGAGAAACTGATCAGGTGTTATTTTAATGCTTGAAAAAAATTAATGGTTGGCAAATAAAGCAGTTTTCTGCACACAGTTTGTGTCATATTGTTTCATGAAACTAAGAAAAAAAAATGGCTCACTTAATAACTCAGAACCCTGAGGAAGTCACGCAGAACTAGATAGAAATCCGGGTACTATGGCCTGGAAAATGTAGCCTCTGTAGCTTCAAGAGAAGCAATGACCAATAGTGTTGGCCTAATTATCTTCACTAATAACTGAATCATTCTCAGCCTATGGCTACAGACATAATATAAGATGTTTCTGGCGTGATTTCAAAGTTGGTGTTAACACCATTCAATTAGCAAATTGCTACCTCACCCAGTACAGACCCATATTTAGGTACAAAGTGTAACTCTGCAGTGCTGGGTAACACCACTGGTTTTCTCCCAGCTTCGCCTCCATGGTTTAAGCCCACGGTGTATGTATAGACAGGCATATTCAATGAGATGTGGTGTTTTGTGGGCTTTCCGGAGTGCCAGCTGCACTGCAGGTCCCTCTCGTGTTGGTCCTGTCAGCTCACACAAACCCAGCCAGTACTGCAAGCAGCATTGTGTTTCAGAGGAAATCCAGTGTTTCCTGGGGATGTGTGTCTGAAGTTAAAGAGAGACTGCGGAGAAGCTAAATGAGAAAGGAACCCCAAGAAAGTGGTGCAGGGGTGACTCTGCAGCTGCCATTCGAGGAGTCCCAGTGGTGAATTCCATGCCAGTGTTGTCTTTACCTCAGCTGTACATTTGTGGTTGTGCTGCCTGGCTTCTTTCATTCCTACTGCAATGACAGGCTGCTGAGCTGCTCCTGCCTGTTGAAGCACTTCAACCCAGGGCTCAGAAAGCTTTTAGTCCATGATGGGAGCGATGCCCATGCCCAAGCTTCCTTGCTCCTGCTAGCAGGGGTGTCCTTTTACCAGGCTGCAGAGGGTGGAAGGAGAAGTGGCAAGCGGCCAAGCTGGACTAGATGGCATGGGAGCAGGGCTTGGCAGCAAGGAAGGGAAAGCTGAAACAGTCAGGCAGGAAGCAAACTCTAGCAGCTCAAAATGCAGTTAAAACATCAGCTGGGAATGATTTCTTACCTCACAAATATTTGAAATTGTTTCCCATGAGAGCAGATACGAGATATCTTGTGTTGTTTCTGATGAGAGAGGAACTCTGTTCGTGGTTGGATAAACTGTGTTTGCTTAGAGAGAGAGAAAAGAGACTTTTAAATCCAAAGCTGTAATTAAATGTGCAGCAATTCTGAGAGTATTCATACTGGTAAATGTTATTGACATTTACTTTCTGCTTTTTCCAGCGGAAATGAATTATTAATATCTTATTGTTGTAATAATGAGCTCTTGATAGACATAGAATTTATTTTTTCTTGTATTGCTTTAGCCCTGAATCAGTTCTCACAAGTAACAAATAGAGATCATTTTGTTTTAGCATCACTGGCAATGACAGAAAGAGGAGCATAACACGGGAACACCATGAAATGTATGGCAAGGCTCCTCTGGAATCAAGGAATACAACACACCTGTGTGTGAAAAACAAGGTTCACTCTCCTGTGAGAATTTAAAAGTTTTAATAAGAAGACAATAAGGGACAAAAATAATAAAGCAAAATTTACAGCGCTGGGTACCCTTGGCACTCAGCCAAGAGCACCCCTGCTATTGGGGAGACCTCTTTTACATACCTTTACTATTGCATCAGCCTAATGCATATTCAGAAATGATTATACATATTAAAACTTTTCCCCAAACTAGTTTACATATCCCAGGAACTGTTTAGCATGGCTCCTCCTCAGGTCCGCCTTTTTAGAGCATGCGTATTTCTTGGCTGTGGTTTTAGTCAGTTTTTGTTATCACCTCCAGCTTGGATCTTGGTCCATGGCTTTCACAGACGGTAGTTGCTGATAATTGGTAAGTCAGTAGCAGGGGTCTTCATTATACGTTCACTGGATGTTATCCAACCAAGCAGACAGTTCAATTACCACAAGCATAACTATATCAGCTATTTTACTACTATTAATAACAGAAATAAAGGCATTAGTTATTATTACAAAAACTAGATTTTTATAGAAAAGCTATTTTAACATTATACATATAACATTCACTTTAATATTTGCGGAAAGCCAATATTATAATATGTATTTATCACATGTGCCAGTTGCCACCTTCCAGTCACTGGAATGGGATGATCTGGGTAAGCTATGGAAGCAGTAACTTAAAACCTGACACAAACCACTAATGATATCGAAACCAGCTTTTTAAATCTTTCCTTTCTTGCTCCAGGTAGTTGGTTAGACTACCAGTTGCTAACTTGGAGTTCCTGGATCTACTGCCTGTATGGTGCTTCGGTATCTGAGCTATTACAATTACTACACCTGTCCCATGAGCAATTACACGCTTGCCTTCTCCTTTGAGGTCAGTTGGTTTTCTTTTCTTTTTTTTTATTTTCTAGATACAGTTACTTTAGAATATTTAGCAAAGGACTCTAGAAATCTGGATAACTACTAAATTATACTGCTCAGCCTCTCTCCAGTTTACTGCTGATTAAATGTCCTTCGGCTGCACTGGGACAATTATAATAATTGATGGGTTTTTAAAAAGAGCTGAGTCGAAAATACTTTTGTGCTGGAATATGCCTCTTTGTGGAGCTGGAAAATAAAAGGAAATAATGTGTTAATATTTTGTCATACAGGAATACAGAAAATAAAAATGTCTCAAATAAAAAATAAAAATTCAGCAGTTTGATCTAAGCAGCACAAATCATACCAGTAATGAAATGGCTTTTTTTTGTGGTTGTTTTGAAAATTATTTCAGTTTATGTACAAACATGACTTTTAGGGAGAATTAATATCTTTTACTACATGGATGATGCAGGTGGGGAAAAAAATAGTCTCATAGGCATGCAGTCCTTCCTTTTCTTAAAAAAATTCCAACATAGCGCAATAAATATTATGTAAAAATCCAAACAGGTTGTTTCCATCTTTTTGGAAACAAGACATTCAAAATCGGCTGAATTCTCCTTTAGCCCCATTGCCTTCATTGCTGCTTTGGAATGGAAAC